>JAZFAU010000406.1:0-188394 GCA_037178615.1 Dione vanillae
TATATATATATATATATATATATATATATATATATATATATATCTATATATATATATATATATATATAGTATATATATATATATATATATATATATATAATATATATTATATATATATATTATAATATATATATATAATATATTATATATAATATTATATATATATATATATATATATAGATATTGAAACTTGTCAGATGTCAAACGAAATATAGTGATGTTAACTATTAATATGTAAATGTTTCCCGTACGTCCGACAGATATTAAATTTCGTCATATATATCGTCGCTCTCTATATATGTGCTTTGTTGTTTAGAAAAAGCCTTTGACAGGCTCACGTGATGGTCCTGTGGGCCGTTCTTAAGAAACCAAATGGCTTGAAAAACTGTTAAACTGGACACGCCAATTTCATGTAAATATGTGGGGAAATCGACATGGAAACGATTTTCAGACCAATAAATGTGACTACAGACGTTAAAAAAGCGTTGTGTCTCAGATTTTTATTCTGAAAGTTTTATACGCTGACGATGTTTGATCTATACGACCAATTAAATTAAATTTGAATAGCGCTGCGGCTCTGTAATAAGTACCCCATTTCAGATACTAGGCAGCAGATTGCGTTACGACAATACTTGACATCGCCCTAAGACACTAGCTAAGGTGGTGTGGGGCCCTGCTGGTCGATTTTTGCCGTTTGTAAATTTATAATTTACTTAGTAGATAAAAAGTATATATATATTGAATTTGCGCGAGATTTACGCGAAACGAGGACAAGTTGTTGAAAATAACTTTTTCGCGTTATATCTGTTACTTACGAGTAAAGCTTAAATTGATAATCGTAAAGCTTTCAAAAAACCTCAACTTCAAACTTGATTGAAGTTTCTCGAAAATCAATTAAACTGATTGAATCTATAAACACCATTTATTCTAACCTCTGAACTACCAAGATGTAGAGAACATAAATATATGCATAGTTTAAATAGAACTAAAGACTAAACACTTCACAACTAAATGTCAAATCAAGTCTGAACAAAGTTTGAAATTTCTAACAACAGTAAATGAAACGTTAAAAAACTTTTAAGTGATCTACCAGATTTCCCTTGGTGTATGGTTGTACGAATATTTGTATATTGTTTGACTATTTCGTTAGTACATAAAGAAAGCTTAATCGAGAAAGGGAAGTTGTTGAAAGTTCTATGAGCTTTTACTTATTGACCGGTTGATTAAGAGCTTAATAAGCTTGCTATAATAGAAGAGGATTTAAAAAGATTAAAAATTATAAATTCTTATTCGTAATGAAATTATGAATAGGTTTCCTGTAAGTATAAATATATATGGTTAGGTGTTATATATTTTGTTACAACTTTTTTTTTCATGACGGTTTATGGGTTCAATTCCCACTCAGGGACAATGAGTTATTTTAATTTCATTTTCTTCACTCTGGGGAACTAGGCAAGCGCGGCGTTGACTTCCGCCACTCAACATGTAATGTATCGAAAAGTGGTAAACGGGTAAGACAACGTTTTCCTCTAGGTTCCCAAGGTTCTAGCGGTTCCCTCTATCTACCCTGCTATGAGCGGGATAAAGGGTGTTAAAAAAAATTATAAAGGTCTTCCCTGTCTATATCTATTACAGTTTTTATTATAACATTAAATATGTGTTTGAACAAATTAAATTTACTATAAACATTTTGCGAAATAACCAATGCGAATTAACTCACCAAAAAGAGAAAAATGAAAACTCAATCATTCCATTCGTAACTTACACTACTTTACAGCAAAGCGACTTTGACAATGTCAGAGATCAAGAGAAAATAGTATATATATGCCTCCATGATATGAATCCACTACAACTACGACAAAAAAGCTAATTACAATAATAAGCCATTATAATTTTTTTTCTCTCATTCTTTGAAAGATAATTGAAAGCGAACACTGTCAGAACTGTCCTAAAGCGGCATCTTGCAACCTAAAAATGTCAAAGTTTATGAAAAATGTATTACTTGTTCATTAGTAAATGGAGGAAGAACACACATTCATTAGTAAATGAAGACCTTTGAGCGGAGTTTGGTGTAATTCTGTAATTCTATTAGAAATTTCTATTAAGCGCTGTCTCAAATAAAGAAAAAGCTTAATTGAATATTGACGTATGTTTAAAAATGTTATTTGACAATATTTACTATAGTTAGAGGTTAAATTACCTCTTGAGAGAATTATTTTTTTTAAAGCGAGGCGTTTAGTTCCGCTGCTCAACAGTAAATGTCTTAAATGGCTGAAATCGGAAAGGAGTGTCTTGACACTAGGTTCCCCTGCCTTGCTATATATGAGATACAGATATGTGTGTTAATATTTATATTTAAATTCATGATAAGGACCGTCGGGCGCAGAGGCGTACCTATAAATGCGACAATTTGTAGGTTTGATTCCCACTCTGTGTATCTTGAAAAGCAAAGTCTACAGTATAACACACATATACACTTTATATGTAGATACAATAATATAATATATAAATATCTAATCAAGCTGCTCTTTTTTTAAGTTTCTTAACGTGGTCTTCTTTTTATTTTATTTGATTAAATAACTTGTTATAATATTTATTTTAGAATTTATAAAGGTCTTAATCCACACTAAGGTATACGCTAAGATGCGTGCCAAACTTAGCACAGTGCCTCTTTTGCCTCTTCGCAAGAGGTTCAAATCCCGAATTTGAAATAAAAATTATATGTGTACTTTATATTATATTGTTTGACAGGACGATGACAGATTCGATTCCCACTTATGTGAAAGAATTAACTTATTTCTTCGCTTTGATTTCGTCACCCTATTTGTTCTGAAAATGGAGAAGTGGAGAATATTTCATGACACTACCCTGCTTACATTGGTACACATCCCGCTGCCAATCATTAATAAAATTTACCTTTAAATTTGTGCCATGTTCGCATTTCTTACCCCACAGCCTTTCTTCAAATAGTGTTGAAATCTTCAAATATCAGTCTTTTATTATTAAGGTTGATTTGGGTAAAAGTTTCTTTGGGGAAAGTTTTAACAAGGTTTATTTTACGTTAAAATTTAAAAGTATAGCTATTCATTATGGACTCGACAGATTTTCTCTTATTTTGTTTTTACTGTTAATCTATTTACTATAAATTTATATAAATACCGATAAATTTGCTATTTATTTTCAAAATATTTCAGATATTCAATAAAATTGTTAGTATAAGGGTTTAAAGCTATTAACAAAAATGGAATGGTGTGATTTATGATCAAGAATGTGTAGGGGCATGTATCGCTATACTTTCTCCATAGGAGGTTAAACTATTCAAATTTATAGTTAAATTAATCTTTCGAAATTTTAAAGTAAAATATACTATAGTTTATGTATAATCTCAAAAGGGAATAAGGGAACTAAAGGTCTTAACACTGCGTACTTTGCTGTACATGAAAAATTGTGAAATAAAAAAGGCCAAATTTGTAAATATAGGAATATAATAAAGAACCTAGTGTTAAAACACTCCGTCTTTCGCAGCAATACATTGTTGAGTTGCAGAACTAAACGCCACGCTATTTGCCAAAGTGAAGAAAATAAAAATAATTTATTTTCCACAAGTAAGAATCGAACCCCAACCCGTCCCATGTACAGGCAGACCCTTAGCTACTGACCCACGACAGGTCTCTACGCATAATTTAATATATATATAATGGAAACCAACAAAAGAGTTCGCAATGCTATTATTACTTATATTTCCTTCCGTTACGGTCATGTCTCCTTAAAGGGGTCGTTTCGTTTCCAGAACATTTTGTAATATTGTTCTAGAGAAATAGCTTGAGGCGTACTTTATATTTGGAAAGGAATAATAACCTACCATTTGTATTAAGGATTAAAGGTAAATTTTTCGACAATAAAGGGAATTATTTTTATTATATTATTCACGCTTTATCCCAGCAAATAGCAGGTTTAAAACTAGCGTAAGTTTAAAATCCTAAATCTTAATCCAGTACTTAACCAAAACAAAATGTACATATATATGTAGTAACGAAAAGCTTGAACTATTCACATCATAGAAGCCTAACAACGGTAGATTATGTTATTAATATTTAAACAGCTCTAAACATCTAGGGAACAGTTAACCTGACCGAGATTGTTTCCCGCAGGTGACCCTCGTAAGGCTTCACGCAAAAATTAATGCAAAATTCTAGTAATTAGACCTGGGATATTAATTTCACACCTCTCTTAACTTTTGATGGTTAATAAATAATAAATCAATGGCTGGCTATTTTAAGTGACATTGTAAAAAAATATCAAGTTTAAGTTCTTTGACTTATACTATACTACTATGGCTATTTTGTCACTAAACATACAAGTTAAGATAACATTGTTTTATACTTGCCACTTCAATAAGTATATTTATCTAATCACAAGTAGATGTGAAAATATTTTATTCTATTTCATTCGGTAGAGCTAAATCGACCTTTATGCGGGATAGAGCGTGAAACTGAAAAAAACTATAACTTCCTATAATCAACTAAATTATCATAATCCGGTCTCAAAAAGGATAAGGTTATGCAATCGTTCTTAAGAAAAAGCTGTTGTCCTAAAATAACAGAACGAACCTAACTACACAAGGTGAGCGTCAGACAAAGCTGCATATTACTGAAACTGCAGAGCGATTACGTTTTTAGTACGTGGCAGTCAGTGGTAAGAGGTCTAACTCGGTTAACCGCCGAGAGATTCTGGAGGAAGGTTAAAGCTCTTCCAAGAGGCCATGTTTGAAGAGGTTAGTGACAGTGGGCAAAAGATGTAAAATTTAAAGCGTGAAGCTTTACGATGAGAGGTAAAAAGAGAAAATAATTTATTTGTTCATAAAAATATTGTACATGCATATATACGCTACGTACATACCTCTTTCACCTCTTCAGCTGTCATTTAGACAATTTCTTTATATATACTTATATATAAACCGGAAGTATGATAAAATTTTAAATTTAACGCTTACGTTACGGATACGTTACTTTTGTAGTCAAAAACAATAATACGAATTATATTTTTTCAATTTATTTACCAGTTTCAGATATTAAGTCGAACACTAAACTTCACAAAGGATGAACCGTCGTGGCGTAGAGGTGTAGCGTCTGCCTGTAAACACGACAGTTTGTGGGTTTCGATTCCCACGTGGGGAAGATGGATTTTCATTTATATTTTTTCGCTCTGGCTACTAGTTAAAGCGCGGTGTTGAGTTCCGCAAGGAAGTGTCCTAACACTAGGTTCCACGGTTCCTGCGGTTCCCTCTGCCTATCCTGCTTTGTACGGAATAAAATGTAAAGCTAAAAAAACACAAAGACCAAAACAGTCACAAATCGTAATCGTAAATTTACCTATAATTACCCCTTGTTACCTTTATCGTTAAAATAATCAATGTATAACCTTAATAACCTTATTGTATTGTTCCGAAACGTTTGAACGTTGATTTAAAAATGTAATTATTTAAAAACGTGCTTGTCAACTGCATAAAGGCCTTCTACAAGTTCAATGAATTTGTAGATCAATAATATATAATTCTGTCCGAACAAAAGCTTTCAGTCGACCATTAGTTAAGTCATTTTTAATGTTGCAACAAAAATATGAATGTAGAGCTTTAAAGTTTACTTAGATAATGAATTAAAATCTTATATTCACCAAGGTGTAATATAGAAAATAGTGTTAAGTATCTCCGTTTACATAGTCCTTTAATGTAGTGGACAGAGCGTAACAGCCGCGCTATGTCTGTTAAAGCGTGGAATTAAGAAAATGCAATCAATCGATCGAATCTTACAGTACGATGGGGGTGTCTTAGCGAAAAGTGTAGGTAAAAGGCTCAAAGGGAAGATTGAGAAGAATTAAAAAAAATACAATTTCCTTAAAACTTTCCACATAAGTTTCATCAATCTTGTAGAAAAAGAAGAACTAAATAGTCAAGCAATGTTCTGACGACCGCAAGTGACGGACATTGAACAAACAGCGAAAGTGAGTTAGTTATCTTATTCAAATTGTTTACACATGACGAGTATTATATAGAATTGATACTCGTAACCGAAAAATATTGCGACGAAGAAAAATCTGTATGTAATCTGTAACATATATGTTAAATTTGTATTAATTATATATATATAATAGATAATAGTATAGAGATATAATATATATATATAATATATAAGATATATATATTATTATTAGATATATATAATATATATAGATATATATTATATTATATATATATAGATATATATATATATATATATGATATATATATATATAGATATATATATATATATATATATATATATATATATTATATATATATATATATATAGATATATATATATATTATATACATATATATATATATATATATATATATATATATATATATATATATATATATATATATAGATATATATATATATATATATATATATAGTATATATATATATATATATATTATATATATATATATATATATGATTTTCAGTACATGATTATCATTGTGACATCAGACGTATAATCTTATCATAATTTATATACAATGTTTCATATAACGATATCGTCCGAGCTCATTCCATTAGCATATTTAATCAAGAAGTTACTATTACCGTTATAGCTTTATTATCTTTTACTGGCGACGCTTATGTATGAGGGCTGGAGTAATTGGAAACGGAAAATGGTCTAGAATCTACAAATGTTAAAGTTGAAATGTTTGTTTGTTTGAATGCGGTAATCTTTATTTTTATTTTTTTTAAGTTTTTATGTCATCCTGCACATAGCAGGGTAGGCAGAGGGAACCGCAGGAACCGTGAGAACCTAGTAGTAATACAGTCTGTTCCCCGTTTTCCGCCTTATCTCGAGGTATTGCGTGTTGAGTGGCGGAATTCAACGCCGTAATCTCAGGAATTATAATTATATTTTATAACTTCACGCTTTATCTCGTCATAGATCTTAAGTAAGTAGAGGGAACCCCAATATGAACCTAATGTTAAGACACTCTGTTCCCCGTTCTCACTATTTGAATTGCATAAATCATATCCAGTCAGTGGCGAACTTAAGGTCCATATAATGTTTTGATTTATACAGCATTTATAATTTGAATTAAACAAAATATTTTCCTAAAAAATTGATAAGAAATTATATATGAATATTTCTATACAAATATTGAACTACTATTGATTATTATATACATTGTTATATAAATACTGTATTGAACGGCAGCACGCCTCTTGCACACCGTGTAAGCGCTATGACAACTCATCCATACGTTTCTTCGCGTCGGAAATCTTATATGCCTTATACAACTTATATCGTTATTATCATCACTGTAGTAGAATTTTACAAATTTCCATTAATTAAAAAAGTGAGGATAGAAAAATATTTAAAAAAATGGTGACAAGGAAACAGTTGTATAAGCATAAGAGTTTCGACGCGGGCGTGACGAAAAAATGCATGGCATTCTTCATCACGCCGCTTGTCAGGGCGCGTTAGCAAGAGGACGCTGGATTAAAATCTCGCTGCGTTCAAATTTTTATTTTTTCTATCGTCAGTGTGGAGTAACACTTTAAAAATCATAAAAATAAAAGTGAATGTTGCTCAACTCACACATTAACCGTTACCCGTTTTTGTATTCAGTATTACTAACTCTGAGTTTTCCCTTGTTCATAATTTTAATAGTAATATGATCTTTAAATTTTTGAAGACACGACGTTTCGGGCATTTTTTTTCTGCATTCTATGTCAGTAGTATAATTATTAAAAGAAGCTTAATTTATATCAAACAAAAACCCCCAATGGTTTCCTAACTGCTTCGCATATTGTGAAAATAATGTAATGTATCTTGCCTTAAGGCTGGATTCTGTGGTGGAAGATTTAAAAGTTTTAATACACTTTTGTATATAACGTGTTACTCTAACTAAATGGCTTTTCATATGAAGTATAGCTATATTATTACCCAAATAAAAAAAAACAATAGAATATTTAATGCCAGTTAAATGTTAACTCATCTCTGAGTCTGACCAGTTTTAATATGCACGATATATATTTCACGTAATTTAATTTATTATTACAAATAAACATACAAACGTATGTATTGACATATGCCTGTATGTTAATTCAAGTATAATGTTTGACCAAACGCAAATCAAATTAACTTCATTAATCTAAATACATCGATATTTACTTAAGTTCAATAGCATACAACTATAGTGGGCGGTGAACATAATGTACCACAATATAGCCTATAGGCTATATTGGGGTATATTTAGTACTAGTAACGTGACGAATGTCAATACTTTAATATTCGCGAATGCGAATATTTGCCGAGGACCATCGTGGTGCAGAGGCGTAAGCGTCTGCCTGTAAACGCGACGATTTGACAGTTCGATTCCCACTCGGAGAAGATGGATTTTTCTATTTCGGGGATTTTTCTAAGTAACGGAGTGTCTTAACACTAGGTTCATATGGTTCCTGTAGTTCCCTCTGCCTACCCTGCAATATGCGGGATAAAAAGCGTGAAGCTATAAAAAAATAATTAAAAAAGAATACGTGCTATCGATATTAGAAGATATAAGAAGACATAAATTTAGGACTAATTGTCTCCTTCAAGTTTTGAACGTCCGCTCCATCGTTACTTATTTTTTTTTTTAGCTTCACGCTTTATCCCGCACATAGCAGGGTAGGCAGAGAGAACTGCAAGGCCTGTAGGAACGTAGTGTGAAGACACTCCGTTGCTCAGTCCCTGCTTTCTCCGTCCCCACTTTCTGCCTTATTCGAGGCATTGCGTGTTGAGTGGCGGAACTCAACGCCGCGCTTTGCCTACTTTGCCAGAGCAAAGAAAATGGAAATAGAAAAATCCATCTTTCCGACTGGGGATCGTCGCGTAACAGGTAGACGTTGCGCCTCTGCGCCACGACGGTCCTCGTTACTTATTATACTTATAAAAATTAATATTTTTATAGTTTTTTATATGAGAATATTTTATTTGTTTGATCATTCTCTATTCTTATTTTTGTTCATGTTCGTAGAAGATTACGTAATATTGAAAACCTAAGTAATTACTGATAAGACTATTGTAAAAAAGAGAGAGCATTTGATTTTGTTTGAGCATTGCAATAAAAATTTTATTTCATAAAATTTAATCAATACTGATAGTGTGATTAAGAGGTTGGAAGTTACTATTTTTTTTTTGATAGCTTCACGCTTTATCCGCATATTGCAGGGTAGGCAGAGGGAACTGCAGGAACTATATGAACCTAGTGTTAAGACACTCCGTTGCTTAGTCCTTGCTTTCTCAGTTACTATTTATTACTATTTATTATATGAATATTTAAAAATATACTAACTATTTATTATATATAACTATTATTTAGTTATATTATATATAACTATTTATTATATGAATATGTAAAAATATACGAATATCCGCAAATACGAGTGCCGACATTCGTTATATTGCGTTCAAAGACTACAATCTAGACTATATGCTTCAATAATTCGACAAACCAATGCATAGAGGACTTATCAATTCAAACATAGTTCTTGAGATTAGTACGTTCAACCATACATAATATTATGGAGTATTAAAATAAAGGATAAATTAAATTATTTTTCCCCAGATTCATTGATTTAAAAAATCCATATTTTTGTAGCATCACGATTTATGAAGTATCCTATCATTACAACAGTTTACTACTTTGCCTCTAGTTTATATACAATTTTACGATCTCTTTATCGGTTGGCGCCGGCGTTGAGGGCATTTATAGTGTGATAAAATGATGTTTACACTTAAATGGATTTTTATTTCTTATACAAACGATTTGGTTGTAAATTTTTTATTTTTAATAACATTAGTGAATGTCAGTTGGTGAATCTTTTGTTTATATATATATATATATATATATATATATATATATATATATATATATATATATATATATATATATATATATATATATATGTATATATATATATATATATATATATATATATATATATATATATATATATATATATATATATATATATATATATATATATATATATATATATATATATATATATATATATATATATATATATATATATATAGATATATATATATATATATATATATATATATATATATATATATATATATATATATATATATATATATATATATATGTTTGTTCATATATGGCAACCCCGACTAGTTTGGAGTCTTGTGCGAACACCCCGCGCGAGCGGTCAGTAGTAGTTGTCGAGAAGTAGTAAAAGGGGCACGTGAGACGGCCGACGCGAGCGCACGTCCTTCCTGAATCTAATATTAATTAGCGGTGTGATTTTCCCTCAGCCTTATTTGATTTCCCTTTTGTGTATTCCCTCTTGATATTGAACCTGACAAAGACAAACCTACAAAAGATAATAGTGCAAGTAACCCCTAGTGAAGAAGACTCAAGTGAAACATTCCATGGCGGCCGTGAACAATCAGTGTTTGTGTTGTGAATTATGAAGATAAGGTACTGTACAATTTCTATTATCTTAAGACCGACTATAAGGTAAATAATTAATAAATAAGCTACCCCTCAGCACGCTTCCACAATTGCTGAACACTACCCACTATTCAATATACATTTTTTGGTAGCAGAGCTTAGTTGCCTACCCTATTCAATATACATTTTCTGGTAGCAGAGCGTAGTTATTATATACTATATACATTTTCTGGTAGCAGAGCGTGGTTTTCATCCCTCTGGGCCCCCTTAATTAAAGCGTGGTTTTCATCCCTCTGGGTCCCCCTTGATCAGAGCGTAGTTTTCATCCCTCTGGGCCCCCTTAATTATAGCGTAGTTTAATCCCTCTGAGTCCCCCTGATTATAGCGTAGTTTCATCCCTATGAGTCCCCTTGATTATAGCGTGGTTTCATCCCTCTGAGTCCCCCTGATTATAGCGTGGTTTCATGCCCCTGAGTCCCTTTGATTACAGTGTTATTCTCCCGTTTTGGTATTTTGGCTCTTAATTTGGTACCTAACGCATAATTACAATATAATTTGATTTCCTAACCTTTTAAAACGTGTTCGCATCGAGTTGTTTAAAAAATAATGTTATATGAAATTTTATACATATAATATTGAATATATAATTGTGTAGGGTGAATGTATAATGTGTAAAATATATAAATAAATATTGAATATAATTTTATATATTAAATATAAAATATAATAAATACACATAATATGGTTACATATATTTTATAATATTACGCCTATACGTTATTACCTATCCCGTTTCAAATTATAATTGAAGTTAGTTAAAATATTTTAATATAATTTCCTTAAAAAACTAACATACTTTAAAATATTATCCCTACACTTTTATTGTTACCCTTTTTTATTTTTATTTAAATGAAGTTTAAGCCTTAATTGTAGTCATATTATATATCATATTATTTGTTGTATTGCGATATAAGTAGATCGCCGACTCGACGCGTCCCTGACCGTAACTGGTTTCTTATCTCGCCCGTTGTTGTGGATTCATTGTTTATTCCGAGTTTATTATTTTTTAATATTTTAGTTGAGTTATTTGTTTACTTGATTTCTGATCTCGCCCGTTGGTAGTGGGTTCATTGTTTATTACGCGTTTATTAATTTTTAATATTTTAGTTCAGTTATTAGTTTACTTGATAATTTAAAATGGCTACTCATGATGAAACAGTAAAATGTTCCTTATATACGGAAAGCGCAGAATATAGAAAAAATATAGGTGTGGTACGCTTTGTTTCCGATTGGATTGCCGATACCTCGGAACTTCTTGGCACTTCTGAAATACCTAGATTATTAGTTAGGTTCATGGATTTAGATTCTCATTGTAATTTATTTGTAAACGCGTCCTCAGTGCTCCTGGGTGGGTTAGACCCGGCTATCGATTACCAAGAAATTAGTTATGTAAAAAAAGAAGTGCGTTTAGTAAATAAGAAAATAGACGACCTCCGGGTGCGTCAGTTAGAGTTGTGCCCACCTGCTCCCGTAGTTGATCCTGTCATGGCCAGTACACCCGTAAGAATGAGTAGTAAAATATTACTGAGCGAACTCCTTATAATAGATTACCTGATTTACCTATCCCTAAGTTTGATGGACGTCCTGACTCCTGGATAAGTTTTATTGATCAGTTTGACAGTGTAGTAGATTCCCAACACCATTTAACCCCCACAATGAAATTACAGTACTTGGTTGGTTCCTTGGCAGATGAACCTAAGCGGTTGTTGCTATATTTAAAAATTGAAGAAGGCAACTATGAAGTTGCTCGTGAGTTGTTGAAACAGCGGTATCACAATACACGGGTTCTTGATGATACCTACATAACCCAGATACTTACCCTGCCGGAGATTTCGAATAAATTTACAGGTTTGCGCGCTGCCTTCTTGAACCCCTTGTTAACTGCCTATCGCTGTTTAGAGCGCTTAGATTTACCCGTATACTATTGGTCTTATATGTTAGTACATATATGTTTGACTAAGCTTCCCTCTGATTTGAAATCCCGTTTTGAGCGTTGTTATGGCGGTGACGCTGATGAGTTACCTACCTTTGAAAATTTTATTACCTTTTTGGAAGACGAATGTCGTCACCATGACAACGTTGGCAACACCTCCCTTGTAGATTCTAACCTGACGAAATTTAAAAGTACTGTACCTAAACATACTTGCTTTGCGGCTCCTCCCTCTCCTATATTAGATAATAGACAAAAAATGTTACCTGTAACAAATAATAGTAAAAAATGTTACCTGTGTGCTTCCTCTTCCCATTACCTCCGTGAATGCCCCAAATTTAGAGCTATGAATCCTAGAGAAAGATCGGGATTTGTAAAACATTCCCGGTTATGTTATAGGTGTTTGGACAAACATTCAATTCTTATGTGCAAGCGGGACTACAAATGTTCAACCTGCGGTCGCTCATCCCATCACACTATGCTATGTTTTAATGATTTCCGTAACCCAGTGTATCCCACCTCATCCAATCGCAATTATAATTATAATTCCAAATTTGATAGACGCAATTATCCGCGTACCCGTCCTGCTTCTACCCGCGGTCCCCATATGGGCGGGGGCCAGCATAAGAAATATTCCCCTTCGCAACTCCAGCGCTCCCCCCAACGACATTCCCAGAGAGCTTCTCCCCCCAGAGAAAATGCTCCGCCCCAACCTAGACAGGTTGAAAATAATATAAGATATCGTGATAATTCCTATAATAGAGAAGATAGACCCACATAGCTAGATACTTGTATTACCCCCCCTTCCCCTTGCGTTAATATCTCACCCAATTCCCTTATATTATTGCCTACTGTTAAATTACACGTTAAAACTGCTAGTGGTTATTATATTGAAGCGCCTGCCTTATGTGATACCGGTGCCCAGGGTTGCCTCATTACAACCGATCTTGTTGTTAATTACCTCAATTTGACCATCTCCCCCTCCTGTGTCCCTGTACGTGGCATAGGTAATATTCCTTTAGTGGTTTCCCGTGGTTCTATTTCCCTGTGTTTTAAACCTTTGTATAATTCCTTCCCTGAGGTGTCAACCTCTGCTATGGTTATAGATGTGATTGCCGGTACGCATCCTGAGTTTGAGTTCCCTGAGTCTGTGTTTTTTCCTAGTAGTGATTTTTCCCTTGCTGACCCTACCTATAATAAGCCTGGCCCGATAGATATACTATTGGGTGCTGACGTGTTCGGCGCGCTTTTATTACAAGATAAAATATTTAACTTTAACGGCCTTACTGCTTTATCTACAATTTTTGGTTATATTGTTTGCGGTCCAGTCGCTGCCGATTATGGTGAATTAGAGCCCCCCATGACTGGAGTATCCTTATCTGTCTCATCGAGAAATTCTGGAAGCTTGAAGAGACCCCTCAAATCATGATTAGACCTTAGATAACGGTGGTGAGATTTATAAATAAAACCCGAAACTTACCCGTTGAGCTATCTGTATCCTTATCGTGTTAGCGCGTAGCGTTTCCTTGCGGTCTTCCCTAAGACGACTCTCACTCTTTCTTGACAAAGAAGGAATCATCAGAGTCGGTGGTCGTTTATGAAACTCCTTTAACATTCGAGGAATTAACTACAATTTTTGCTAAAATTGAAGCGGTATTAAATTCCCGGCCGTTATGTCCCTTATCTAATGACCCTAACGATCTAGAAGTTTTGACGCCTGGTCATTTTTTGATTGGCCAACCTCTTAGTGCTTTGCCGGAGTATCCCTATAACAATGTAAATATTAATCGTTTAACCCGTTTTCAAGTAGTGCAACAGATAACTCAACATTTTTGGTCGCGGTGGCAGTTAGAGTACCTATGCACTCTGCAGACTAGGCAGAAGTGGACTGATCCAGTGAATCCTCCAACAGTAGGCGAGCTAGTCCTCATCAAAGATGATAATTTACCCCCTTTACAGTGGCGACGTGGTCGCATTTCTCAACTTTATCCTGGTAAAGATAGCGTTGTGCGTGTGGTCGATGTTAAGACATCGACAGGTATCCTAAAGAGAGCCTTAACCAAATTAGTTCGTCTACCTATTAGTTAGCTACTCCCATTTTCTCGTAAACATTAGATGTTTAGGGCGGGGGCTATGTTTGTTCATATATGGCAACCCCGACTAGTTTGGAGTCTTGTGCGAACACCCCGCGCGAGCGGTCAGTAGTAGTTGTCGAGAAGTAGTAAAAGGGGCACGTGAGACGGCCGACGCGAGCGCACGTCCTTAATCTAATATTAATTAGCGGTGTGATTTTCCCTCAGCCTTATTTGATTTCCCTTTTGTGTACTCCCTCTTGATATTGAACCTGACAAAGACAAACCTACAAAAGATAATAGTGCAAGTAACCCTAAGAGAAGAAGACTAATGTGAAACATTCCATGGCGGCCGTGAACAATCAGTATTTGTGTTGTGAATTATGAAGATAAGGTACTGTACAATTTCTATTATCCTAAGACCGACTATAAGGTAAATAATTAATAAATAAGCTACCCCTCAGCACGCTTCCACAATTGCTGAACACTACCCACTATTCAATATACATTTTTTGGTAGCAGAGCGTAGTTATTATATACTATATACAATATATATATATATATATATATATATATATATATATATATATATATATATATATATATATATATATATATATATATATATATATATATATATATATATATATATATGTATATGTATATATATATATATATATATATATATATATATATATATATATATATATATATATATATGTATATGTATATGTATATATATATATATATATATATATATATATATATATATATATATATATATATATATATATATATATATATATATATATATATATATATATATATTATATATATATATATATATATATATATATATATATATATATATATATATATATATATATATATATATATATATATATATATTGCTGTTGACATTGTGGTCTTTTCAGCTACTACCCAGCACTATTCCCTCCCTATCCGGAAGGAGAGTAGGAGGGTAAGGGTAACCTATGAGACATAACCGGTAGTTTGAATGTTTTCTGCGGAACTGTGGATAGGTTTTTATTTATTTATTTATAGAAATAAAAGAAGAGAAAAAGGATGAATGACAAAAATATGGATCTTTTCCGGACAATCTTTGAGTTCAAAAAGTTCCCATAACGCGTGGGTGTAAATATGTATATGTACATACACACACACACACACATACAATTTTTTTACAATATGATATAATTTTTTTGTTGAATTCAATGGGCTGAGCTCCCAATTATTATGTTATTTTAACTATTGTATATACTTTTGAAGTCATGCATTCTTTAAATATTTCTCGGCCGGTTAATACCATTTATTGTAAGGCGCAACTTAACACCACAGTATATTTTACTCATCAGAAGAGTGTATATATAGTAGTTAGTGATGTTACCAAACTTAGCTTCCGATAGATTGGAATTTTCGTTTGATATAAACACCCGAATCAAAATTTCAGAAATTGATTTCAGCATTGACATTTTGTATCGGAAGCGACAGTTAAAAGGAACATACTAATTTAAAAAAAAATCTCATTGTTTATCTCTCTCTTCACTTGCCTTTCTATGTAAAGGTTTGACCAGATATTCCATAATTACTACTATATTTTATTTTTATTTTTTTTATATAGAAATGATCCTTTTGTTTATAATTAATCCATTTGAAAATTAAATTAATTTTTAATATATCGTTTTTGGCAATCTATATATCTAACTTTTACTGTGTCATTAGACACATTTCTTAACAAATGGCTTTGGTTTTTGGTTGTGGAACTCAACGCTGCTCATTGGCTAATTAAATTTATTATATTTCAAACATTTTTACGCTAAATCACCTTCACCTCCATCAAATTACAACCGAACTGAAATCCATATACGCTCTCTTCTATATAACGAATACGAATAGTATTACATTTAATTTACTTTGACTTTGAAATAAATTTCACCTACAAAAAAACCTTTTACGCCCGAAAAAATAAAATTTACGTAAACTACAATTGTGTGAAGCCAAAAGTTTTTTTGGGTCATTTCTTAAAGGGCTTGTTAAATCCAGTATTAAGAGCTACCGCTTTAGATAAGCCTTTATTGATATTTACTGCGCCGCGAATCTTAAGTGAATGAATTATAGTCGTTGAATTGTTTTTTTTTTGTATTTTGTAGAATTATTTTTTAAAGAAACTTTCTGGTTTCATTAGTTTTTTTTATTTACCTTCACGCTTTATCCAGCATGATGGATAGAAAGAACTGCAGGAACCGTAGAAACCTGCCTTCCTGCTTTCTGCCGTTTCGAGGTATTGCTTGTTGAATGGCGGAACTCAACGCCGCGCCTGCCTAGTCCATAGCGCTCTGGTATCGATTTAAGCGCAGTGTTGAGCTCCGATACTAAACACACACTGTTTCTAGAATGAACGGCGGAGAACGGAGTGTCTTAACTCTAGGTTCTCTTTAACTAAAGTGACACTAAAAAAATATATTTACGCTTTTGATTATTTAGTCAGTCTAATAGTATCTTTTAATCTACATACATATATGTAGATTTAGCTACTATAAAAATATATCATTCTTTATTTTCTCACACTCGCCTCGAGCAATCCACCCCATCACCACATATTTCTAATTAAAATCATAATTGTTCATTAATATTATTACATTAGAAGCGTATGTTTTCTTTATATTATATATTTGATCAAAGATATTTGAATGAATCTTCTGTCAATTGAAGGGAAATTTTAAAATAATACGAAAAGATATTTTTCATTTGTTTCTAACTGGGAAATTTAGGTTCTTAATGTAGTTTAAATTAGTCAGTTGGTTAGTTTGAGATCAAAAATAGTTAATAATAGTGAGATCGAGCCCCATTAGGGGAATCTGTGTGTAAGAAATATTACAGATTATTGATTTTTACTTATTTTTTCTTCAGGGTAGGCAGAGGGAATCGAACCAAGGGAAACTAAAGTTAAGATACTCTGCTGCCTTCTTTTCGCCTTTTTCGAGACATTGTAACTTGAGTGGTGGAACTCAACGCCACGCTTTCTTTAGTTGCCAAAGCGAAGAAAATGAAAATGGAAAAATCCATCTTCCCTGAGTTGAAATCGAACCACAAACCGTCACGGTTACAGGCGGACGCTGCGTCACGACGGTTGATTTTTATGGAGACAATATAAAGTGACAGTTCCATGTGAAATGTAATAAAATGTAAAGTTATAGGCTAAGAGACTGTATAACAGTTGTGGGTTCGATTTCTGGAGATGGGAGAAGAATGATTCCCACCTGGAGAACATGGATGTTTCTATTTCTATTTTCTTCGCTTTGTAACACTAGGAAAAGCGCGGCGTTGTGTTCCGCCACTCCACACGCAATGCCTCGAAAAAGGCGGAAAGCGGGGACCGAGAAAGCAGGGACTAAGCAACGGAGTGTCATAACACTAGGTTCCATGGTCCCTGCAGTTCCCTCTGCCTACCCTGCCATGTGCGGTATAAAAGCGTGAAGCTAAATATATATATATATATATATATATATATATATATATATATATATATATATATATATATATATATATATATATATATATATATATATATATATATATATATATATATATATATATATATATATATATATATATATATATATAATATATATATATATATATATATATATATATATATATATATATATATATATATATATATATATATATATATATATATATATATATATATATATATATATATATATATATATATATATATATATATATATATATATATATATATATATATATATATATATATATATATATATATATATATATATATATATATATATATATATATATATATATAATATATATATATATAAATATATATATAAGACGATTTAAAATTGGAACCTATAACCGCAGATATAAACGCTGAACAAAGAAAAACCATCGATCAATCATTTACATTCCCATTGTTGGTTTCTGTGACGACGTTTATACCTAACTACACTACACAAGTCTGAAGGCACAAAACATTTTGGACGATTCTGACACAATTGAATTGAATAAAAAACTGAATTGAGTAAAATTAATTGTATTGGAGTGACAGCCACCTTTTTGTTGACTGCCAAGTTTTGTAGGCGCGAACACTTGCCTTGCCTTGCCTTAAGATATTGGAAAATTATATTAAATAATGACATTTTATTTAATATTTTTGTATAAAAAATTAAAAAATACCTAACAGTCACATACTTTATAATATAATTCTAAGTGACAGTTCGATACTGCGTCCCATACTTAAACTTGGGTGTACGCTCTCCACTGATGTCGTCAGGTCAATATATAGAAACTCTATCAATAGCTTCACGCTTTATCACGCACATGGCAGGGTAGGCAGAGGAAAATGCAGGAACCATGTTAACCTAGTGTTAAGACACTCTCAATAAATCAAGAAAATATGCTACTTGTGATATTAATAGCTGGATATTAGTTCCTTTCATGGTTAGGATGGACTTCCGCAAGTTAACGTCCGATTTTATCAAAAACAATATCTTTTTTTTACCTGCGATATCCCAATATTTACGTACAATGAGAAAAGAACTACACCCTTTTTTCATTATAATATTTATATTTTTTATTTTAAATTTAATAATTTCCGCACATTTTTTAAAGGTATTACGTAAATTATTACAAATTAACCAAACAAATGGTTTTTATTTTATTCACTTGATTTGTTCCGCATGCTCAAAGGTAGGCAGAGATTACGTAGTGTCAAGGCACTTTATTCTTACTATTTACCTTAGTCATTATGTGATGAGTGGTGGCACTCACTTTTTTAATTGACCAACGAAAGAAATAACAAATTTATTCTTCCAAGCGAGATTTAATTGAAACTATCACGTTTATAGTCGACCAAAGGATATTGTGGCCTTTGACTTTAGTCTCCTCTAAAGAGAAGTTAACATTTCGTTCTCTATTTTTCATTTTGCATAACAACTATTTTTATAATAACAGACGTAAAACCTTTATTCAAAACAAATGACACTTGCTTTTTATTTCTTTATTTACAAATATTCAGATACTGTTATTTTTGTTGCTTCAATAATAAAATTATACTTGAAAATATAAATAAAAACATTATATTAATTAAATTATAAAAGTTATTTTGAAAACTCACATTTTGTTTTATAATTTACGTTATAATAACCAAACGAAATAAAAGTTATACCTACCAGATCGAATCGGAGAGATAGAGGTGAAACAGAAAAAAAAAAATCCTTTATCTGGTAGATAGCATAAATTACTGGATAACTATCTGAAACTTTATATATAAATGGTGAAAGTGACCTGTAGTGATCAAAGGAAATGGAAATGAGAATTGTATTTACAATATATAACACTTCTATATATAAATACATTAAGTGAAAAGTGTTATAAAAGCTATATATTAATATTGAAATGACAAAGTTCAAGCGGAAACAATGCAAACGGGAATTAGAACGGAACAAGCCGACAATAGAAATGCTTGTTGCATCCTACTGCTACCTGTGCAAATATATATACAATCTCGTGTATATATATATATATATATATATATATATATATATATATATATATATATATATATATATATATATATATATATATATATATATATATATATATATATATATATATATATATATATATATATATATATATATATATATATATATATATATATATATATATATATATATATATATATATATATATATATATATATATATATATATATATATATATATATATATATATATATATATATATGTACGCAAACCTTTTTGTTTAGATCTTATCTTTATTTACAATGTAAGCAACTTTTCGAATCCCAAGATAGAATAAGTAAGTTTGTCGAATTATAAATTGACGTATATTAAAATGAATGACTTAAAAGGTTATATTTTGGCCTTATATTTATATCTGACCGTATTAAATTTGACGGCTTCCCGCAGTTTGGTCATTATCTGGCAAAATACAGTGTATAAGAGATATCGGAAATTTTATCTACATTTGCGTGGTTTTCATTTTCGTTGAAGAAAGAATTACAATTTACAATATTTACAGTTGTTTTATTTTTTAATAACATAATTTGGTGTTGATTTCAACGTTATGTATGTTTGTAAGAAAAAAAATTAAATAAGGAGAAAATAAAAGAGAGTTTCTTCGTTTTCTCTGTGTACGAAAAATACAGCACAACCCTAATCTTATTTTTCGAAAACACTTTTACACGAAAATAATGCAACACTCATCGCGTAATTATTGTTATTTTCTAACGAAGCCTTAAGAAACTTGCATTTCACGGAAGGAAGCCCATGTAGTGATGTTTTCGGGAATTTCGTGATATCTAATCATGGCTTCAAACTTATATATATATGTTTGTTAGAAGCACTTGTTTAAGGTTGTATTTTTTTTTAGCTTCTCGCTTTATCCTTCACATGGCAGGGTAGGCAGAGAACTGCAGGAACTATAGAAACCTAGTGTTCGGACACTCCGTTGTATAGTCCGTGCTTTCTTCGTTGCTGCTTTCCGCCTTTTTGAGGTATTGCGTGTTGAGTTGCGGAACTCAAAGGCGCGCTTTGCCTAGTTGCCAGAGCGAAGAAAATAAAAATATAAAAATCTAAAGAAAAAAATAGTGGAAATTCTAACCCAGAGAGGCTATATTTTGGCTGTAAGGTATTTCTTTGCTTTGCTGTAGTTTATTCAATATATAGAGTCATAACGGGTTGAGTGGAGACTACTGCCTTGTTTTCAGAGCAAAGGTAAATTAAAATTTTAAATCCGAAAACATTTGTAACATAGCAAAATATCACTAAATTCACATAATTCGTTTTCAGTTATAAAAATATATTGAAAAGCTTTTAAATATCAAATTAACAAAACTGAATCAAGAAGAATCATGTATTTTAAATTCTGTACTAATAGTATGTCATTAATCGTAAAGGAGTATACAACGAAAAAAAACAGCAAAACGTCAATAAAATCCCTAAACCGGGAATCGAACATGCTACTGTCTCGCATAGAGTTAAACACAATGGCGTACTATAAAATGGCAAATACCTACGTTGTCGTTAATAGAACCTAATAGCAATTTTGGTATTTGGAATTTCAAGCAGAGCTGTACAGGTGAAATAATGAACCGAAATTACTTAGCTTGTTCACAGTTAGTACATACGAGTACGTGTGGTAAACTATTGTTGGGAACAAGTAATTTACGACGCTCAGTTGTAGTGAGTTGGACATTCTTTACTTTCCTGCAGCGTAGCTTTTATATATATATATATATATATATATATATATATATATATATATATATATATATAATATATATATATATATATATATGTATATATATATATATATATAGATATATATATATATATATATATATATATATATATATATATATATATATATATATATATATATATATATATATATATATATATATATATATATATATATATATATATATATATATATATATATATATATATATATATATATATATATATATATATATATATATATATATATATATATATATATATATATATATATATATATATATATATATATATATATATATATAGTAATAAAAGTGTGACCGTTGTGGCGCAGAGGCGTAGCGTCTACCCGTAAACGTGATGGTTTGGTGGTTCAATTTCCACTTTCGGAAGACGGATTTTTCTAATTCCTGTTTCTTCGCTCTGGAATCTAGGTGATGTGCGGCGTTTACTTCCACCATTCATCACGTAAGGCCTCGAAAAAGGTGAAAAGCGGGAACGGAGAAAGCAGGAACTAACCAACGGAGTGTCTTAACACTAGGTACCTATGTTTATTCCTTATATATTCCTGCAGTTCCCTTTGCCTATCCGGATAAAAACGTGAAGCTAACAAAAAAACTTTATATATAATAACAATGTAAACAAAACAATTATTTTAAAACTTTTGTCTGTCCGTCGATGCGTTTGTGTATGCTAATCTCAGCAACGGCTATTAATATTAAAAATTTGAATAAATAATTTTTTAAACAGAAAAGTTCAGTTAAAATTATTTTATACGACAAAATCGATACTAAAAAACTGTTTTATTAAATTGGTTGGGGTCGCAAATTTATTTTCCGACGTCGACAAAAGTTACTCAGGTTAAACGTATGAAGCTAGTATAATAGTTATATATTAACATAAACATGCTAAGATAGAATCGTAGAGGCATATACATTTAGCCTTAAATAAACTTACCACCTTAAATAAACTTACACTTATTCGAAACGAAATAAAATCTTATATCAGCATTTTAAGTAGTGTTAAGTCACTACTACCGTATACAAGGTATCTCTTCATAGCGTGCCTCTATGTAGCTTCGTAAAATATATGTGTACTTTGTAATAAACGCGGCATATTCATATTTTTATACTATGTTTGTTTAAAAAAGCATGACAAAGTAACGTTGGCAAAAAAAATTATATATTCATTCATTCACTCATTGTCCTGGAACGATAAGTAAGGTTTTGCAAAAATTTTAAAAATGTTGCATAGAATTTTTGCTCTTTTTAGTACAAAAATGATTTAGCTTATTTATAACATTTTAAAATATAGAAAAGACTAAATCAATGTATGTATGTAAGGATATTTGAGGAAAAAGCCATTCAATTAATATAATATATATATATATATATATATATATATATATATATATATATATATATATATATATATATATATATATATATATATATATATATATATATATATATATATATATATATATATATATATATATATATATATATATATATATATATATATATATATATATATATATATATATATATATATATATATATATATATATATATATATATATATATATATATATATATATATATATATATATATATATATATATATATATATATATATATATATATATATATATATATATATATATATATATATATATATATATATAATCACACTCTGAGTGGAATCCGTAATATATATGATTTTTTTTAATTTTTATATTTTTTTAATATCGTGACACTTTGTTGTTGCAGTTATACCTGGGTTACATAAAAGAGAAAGAGCTTTCCGAAACTTAAATTATTAAAGACTTGAATTAAGTTCACGTAAAACATCTTGCTTTCAATGTTTTGTCTAAACAAAAGACCCAAACGTTTACAACAATGAACTTCTTAAAATATTCAGTGGAAGTTAAAAAAATCACTTAGAAAGTTACTAAATGTAAGCCGGGTTTGTGAAGTCATTTTATTTAAAATTAACTAGCGGCCTTATTATTCATTTCCTAGTATAATAAAATGTATTAATTAATCGTAAATATATGTTATTTTCATGTGTAAGCTATATTACTGAAAGATTTCATTTAAATCACTACAGTCGTTTCTACGTGATAACAAAACCAATATCCATCCTCACAAGCTTTCACATTTGTCTCACACTTTATCTTTACGCTTTATCCTGCATATGTCAGGGTTGGCAGAGAGACCTAGTGTTAAAACGTGATTACGTACCCATAACCTAATGTTACCGTTGCTAAGTCCCTACTTTCCGCCTTTTTGGAGGCATTGCGTGTTGAGTAGAGGAACTCAACGCTGTATTTCGCCTAGTTTCCAGAGCGAAGAAAATGAAACTAGAAAAGTCCATCTTTCCCAAGTTTGATGCGATGATTTGTGGGTTCAATTCTCACTCTGAGAGTATGTATTGTTTCATTTCTATTTCCTTCGCTCTGGTAACTAAGCAAGGGCGGTGTTGAGTTCCACCACTCAACGCAATGCTTCGAATGGCGGTAAACCTGCAACGGAGTGTCTTAATATTAGGTGCCCATGGTTACTCTCTGCTTACTCTGCTGTAAGCGGGTTATAGCGATTGTTCTAACTGACATTGAACAGGATTGGAATAAAGAGATGAGAGAGAGAGAGAGAGATTACATATAGTAGCACCAAGTTCCTACCAACTGTGCTACAGTAGTCTAGATAGTCTTTTAAATAGATTAAAGTGAAATACGACTCCTAAAGTTAAAAATGCAAGGACATTGCAAATGAAGCGGCAGAAGCTTTATAGTTTTTGTATCTGCTAATGAACTGTTTAGCATTTTAGTCGGCTCTGGTTTCAAAGTTTTGATATATACGAGAGTATGTTTTTGCTGTAATTTGTGAGCATTGCTTACTTAATTTTTATTTTACTTTTAACTTATTTTTTATTCACGCTTTATCCCGCTTGTAGCAGGGTAGGCAAAGGGAACCGCAGGAACTGTGTGAGCCTAGTGTGAGGACACGTCATATATATATATATATATATATATATATATATATATATATATATATATATATATATATATATATATATATATATATATATATATATATATATATATATATATATATATATATATATATATATATATATATATATATATATATATATATATATATATATATATATATATATATATATATATATATATATATATATATATATATATATATATATATATATATATATATATATATATATATATATATATATATATATATATATATATATATATATATATATATATATATATATATATATATATATTATATATATATATATATATATATATATATATATATATACATATATATATATATATACATATTGCAAATATATTTCAAATTATTATAAATAAATCTAATATCCAGAGACTCTGTTCTTCATTTTCTGACCGAGTTAGATAAAGTTAGAAAAGGACTAAACAAATATATCTTACAAATATATGAAAATTGCAAACCTTATCACTTACGCGTTTTGTATTAAAAATAAGTACTAACCGTTCTATGGATTTACTGTGCGTACAGTATAATAACCTAGAACAGCTATCCAAGCTTTTCTATTTACCTTATAAAAAATATTTCAATATTTTTTATTAAAAATATATTCCCACATAAAACGAAGGTTAGTCGAAGAAATAATTTTTCACGGTTTATGTATAATACTTACATACATACATACATACATATCTTCACGCTCTATCCCTAGCGGGGTAGTCAGAGAGAACGGAGCGCCAAACGCTGTGGTCCCTGCATACCTCTTTCGCCTCGTCCACTGTCATTAACCTCTTCATGCATGCTCTCCGGGGAGTCCTCATGCTTTTTACGTGACCTTCCTCCAGTATCTTCGATACTGTGTTTTCGAAAGTCAACCGTGTTGCTTAGATTACTGAATTAACATTGAAATGACGGTACGTCCAAAGTTTTATATTTTTTCAAGTACTTTTTTAACCTTAATGTCGATTAACACTAAAATAATAAATCTTAAAAAAAATACTTAGATCAAGCTATTTTCCATATAAAATAAACTCAAAAAAAATCTATAACTCCCTACAAACTAACTAGTGCCAATCAACAGTAAACTACTACGACACGATAGTAAAAAGTATAATACCACCTCATTATTATCAGTAAAATTGTAATTAAAACTCTTTTGTCGACTATTCATTGTTTGATATCTTTATGAAGCTTTGCAAAATGAAGCGTAGCTTTCATTTAAAAGCTCCACTGGAATATCAGGCTGTATAATATGTAATATTTCTGTCTGTTAGTTTACAAGCATGTAGTCGGGTGTAAAAATATTTCAGCTTATTTAACATTTTTTTACTTCATTCTTGCCTGAAATGTTAAAAAAAGGTATATATAGTAGTTTTTTCCCCATATCAACAAATAATTTATTTTTTTTATAACTTCGCCCTTTATCTTGCATATAGCAGGGTAGGCAGAGGAAACTGCAGGGACTGTAGGAAGTTATGTTAAGACACTCCGTTCCCCGCTTTCCGCCTTTTTCGGAGCGATGCGTGTTTAGTGACATCATTTTATAACATTACAAAGTTTTAACCTCGTTGACGGTCGCAATGTTTATTTACATTTAAAATAAGCGCTTCTAGCGATTCTGTTTGCAAATAAAAATTCTATTTGTTTAAGCACTTAGCATTCCATTTTACGTAATTGTCATTTCTACGATTTGACCATAACATGTTTTAGGTTAGGTTATTTCTAGGATATTGGACGTCATCGTAGCGTGGTTGACAAGTGTCTTACCGTACGTTGAATGATTTCGGGATCAAAAATTTACGTTAACCGCTTGCTCCGTAGAAGCGTCAATATATGTTGATATGTATTTAGTATATATGCATATATTAGTCAGAAAGTCAAATATAGAAGTTTCAAAATTGTATAAAATGTATAATATTTGGGATTGTTTTGGTTACGTTCACGTCAAGCGCCTGACGAACTAAAATAGCAACAAATTAGATTATTGATATAATTTCCAATTCTTCCCAGATTATATATTAGATCTCTATTAACATATAAATAATTGTAATAATAAAAAGTTGTTTAACTAATTTATCGTTTTCATCCGTTATCCACTGACAGTTACCTAATAAAGCCTTTTCATTTCCATTGTTCATTAAACCAAGATTTTTTCAATTAGTACCTTTTGTTCTAGTTGTAATTAACGTTGTAGTATTTTTAGATATTTTTTTTTCATCATTTAATATTTCTTATATAATTTAAATCGTAAGTCCTAGGCGCTGCTCGGAGCTCCTCTTCCTATAACGCGATTGGCACTGGCACACGCACGGTTAATACGTGGAATGCTAAATATACAAGTAAATATATACTTATATATAACTAAACATATACTTATATGTATATAACTATACATATAATTAAATATATACTTATATATTTAGTTAGTAGTTATTGTTTTAGTTTTATATTAATTTATCTCATATTTTAGAACAATAAGAACCTAATGCTAACTTTACAACGTTCTTTATTATCCCCTCCCCTCCAAGCCTTTACTTGTAATAGGCGCGGTAATGAAAAAAGATAATCATTATGATAGCTACGGTGGTCTCAATTTCTTTTTTTAAAATTAACGTTTCATCCCGCACATGGCAGGGTAGGCAGAGGGAAGTGCAGGAACCATATGAACCTAGTGTTAAGACACTCTCTTGCTTAGTCCATGCTTTCTCCGTCCCCGCTTTTCACCGTTTTCGAGGCATTGCGTGTTGAATTAAAAATTAAGACTGAATATAAAAAGAACCTTAAAACAACTACAACTTAAAACAACAACAATAACTTTAAACGTTATTTAGATTAAGCAAAATAAACTGACTGAGTAGATCCAAAGTTACTTTGTACACGATAAATGTAGGAACAAGGCAGTATACGTAGATAACAATTTGTCAAAGGATTCGATTCTAGAACAATTTTCTATTTATTTTCTATTTTTGAAAATTAAAAAAAAATATTATAAGTATATATTTATTTTTATTCTCTTCCAGTTCAACTAAAAAAAGCGCTTCATAATTATTTATAGTCTCTAAATATACTTGAACCACTTGACTCTAATGGAATGATAAAGCACCTTGTGGGATCTTCGACTACATTTCCGTTATTATTTTAAAGTTCATTTAACTTAATGCTATTGAGCGCTTTTAAGATAAATTCATTAAACTTATATAGATATACCTATATAAAAATATATATAGGACCGTCTTGGCGCAGAAGCGTAGCGTCTACCTGTAAACGCGACGGTTTGTGGGTT
Source organism: Dione vanillae (assembly GCA_037178615.1). NCBI lineage: Eukaryota > Metazoa > Arthropoda > Insecta > Lepidoptera > Nymphalidae > Dione > Dione vanillae. Next base: position 28,198 of record JAZFAU010000406.1, read on the forward strand.
CGATTTCCATTCTCCATAGATGGATTTTTCTATTTCAAGTTTCTTCCCTCTAAAAAACGCGAGTTCCGCCACTCTATATGCAATGCCTTGAAAAAGGCGAAGAGCAGGGACGGAGAAAGGAACTAAGCAACGCTGTATCTTTACACTAGGTTTCTACGGTTCCTGCAGTTCCCTCTGCCAACCCTGCCATGCCCGCCATGTGCGGGATAAGGCGTGAAGACATAAATAAAAATAAAAAATGTATATATTGTTTCTTGTACAATTGTTGGCATTCGAATGGATTTGTTTGTAGTACTCCTGAATATTTAACTGACAAAGAGAGTTGTTATTAAATTGAATCCTTTTAACTCATACACCCGTATCGGGTTAAAGTGGAGATATCAAAGACAATGGCAGATCTTGAACATTGAGTGTTTTAGATATTATGTTATATTAAGTATTACAAAATGTATGAAGCTTATATACGATAGTTTTGAGTTTGATTTCGATTTGGGGAAATTATTTTTAAGAGATAGTATGAGAGAATGCTAAGAGACTAGCAGGCGTAACAAAATGTAAAATTATAATTTGCCTAAATTAACCCTTATGTCTTGTTATGGGTCTGAGTGTAATAAATTTACGTTCGGGAATAAATTTACGATCTTCAATCACGAAAAGGTTAAAGAATAATAGTAAAAATCCGGAGGACTGTCGTGGCGCAAAGACGGAAACGTCTGCCTGTAAACGTGACGGTTTGTGGGTTCGATTCCCACTCGGGAAAGAGGGATTTTTCTATTTTTTTCTTCGCTCTGGAAACTAGGCAAAGCGTGGCGTTGAGTTCCGCCACTCAACACGCAATGCCTCGAAAAAGGCGGAAAGTAAGGACAGAAAAAGCAGGGACTATGCAACGGAGTGTGTTAACACTAGGTTCGTATGGTTCCTGCAGTTCTCTCTGTCTACCCTGCCGGCTTGTTAAAATAAAATTATAGTGCATTGAATGTATCGAATTTAGTATACTGGATGTCTCGAGTGGCGGAGAAAACATGACACAGAGTGTTTTAACAATAATTTCTCTCTCTCTCTCTCTCTACTATAAGAGAAAAAGTGAAGCAATAAAAAATGCAGTACAAAACCTAATATTTCCCAATACATTTGCGAAACAACAAGCTTATACAAGCAGATAGCTTGACATGACATTGTCCTAGTTAAAACCAGCAATAATTGAATGCATTTTAATTAATTAAGTTCTATTTGACACAGTAGTAATGTGGAGTTTCTATAAAGGAAGAATGTAAGTTCAAGTTCAGAACCATCCTGGTGTAGAGGCGTAGGTCAAAGCGGCCTGCCTGTAAAAGCGACGGTTCGTGGGTTTGATTCCTTTTTGGGGGAAGATGAAATTTTTCGTTTCATTTTTTCAGTCTAGCAACTACGCAAAGCACGCTTTGAGTTTCGCCACTCAACATATAATACCTTAAAAATGGGGAACGGAGTGTTGTAACACTAGGTTCTCACGGTTTTCACGTTTTATTCTAGTTTCTTTATATAGTTGCTGAGGGTAGATGATTAAAAACTCGTAGTAGGGTAGATAAGAAGTAATATAAAAAAATGTAACCTTAATAAACACACAAATTAACGGATAGACATAGCAAAACAATCAAGTTGATACTATACTTAAACTTCATAAAATTAATGTGGTAAAATACTTAGTATATCTTTCCTCGAACAAAATTATAAGCTGCTACCACTGTTTAACCTCGAGCACATACAAACAATGTCATGATATCGTAATTCCATGAATTGAAATAATGTTACGAATTTCATTAACTCTAATTGAAGAATTCATGTCGCATATTGACATAATATTGTTTACATTCATTATTAATTTTCAGAAGTGGTAAAGTCGTACAATATATCATATATATATATATATATATATATATATATATATATATATATATATATATATATATATATATATATATATATATATATATATATATATATATATATATATATATATATATTATATATATATATATATATATATATATATATATATATATATATATATATATATATATATATATATATATATATATATATATATATATATATATATATATATATATATATATATATATATATATATATATATATATATATATATATATATATATATATATATATATATATATATATATATATATATATATATATATATATATATATATATATATATATATATATATATATATATATATATATATATATATATTATATATATATATATATATATATATATATATATATATATATATATATATATATATATATATATATATATATATATATATATATATGTATAAGTCATATAAGGGTTCAAGCCAACCAAAATCCAATTGTATAGTATCGCTAAACAAGTAAAGTTATGTAATATTCTATAACGGTGCATCATTTCATACAAATTCAAAGTGTTTATGTAATCAAATAGAGTTATATAAGCACTTTTGTCGATTTAATCGTCGAATAAACATGTTACTAGCACCGGTTGAGAAAGCTCTGGACATGTATTTGATTAATTTAAGTCCTGAATTGCAAAAATGGACCATTAATGACAGAAATTACATATTAATGTCAAATCAGTCATTTTTCCTTTTATATTTTTTTTATTTATTACTACTATTTAATTTGAAATAATTCAAAAATTGAGAATAACAAGAAAACGGAGAGCCACTTGCCACTTATTTACCACAAAAGGATGACTGGAAGAGATCTCTTATAGAGATAAGTCCACTTTTGTGTACTAAATTAAGTGTAATACTTAAAACGACACATTTTTATTGTGTTAAATGTAAAGAAAACATAGATTTTAATATATTTAATATACATTCATAACTATAATTAATATACATACATTGACAAAGTGGTTTAAGAGAATGGCATATCGCATTTGCCTGGTCTATTAATAATCCGGTATTTGTCTTGCTCCCTTAGTGCCAAATTTCGCTACATATACACTTAATATCTATATTTCAAGTGGAAAGGAGATGGGAGTGTCTTAACACTAACTTCTCCTCGCTTGTACCGCTTTGCATAGGATTAGATTATAACTTGTAATAAGAATTACTCGTTAAGTAACAAAAGATCTGGAATATTTGCTTAAAAACAAACTTTCACACAAAGCGATGTCGTCGTATATTTAAAACATTTGACTTTTAAATTAAATTGTACTTAATTACTTTGGTAATTACGACTCGTACACACATAAGTACGGGAACCTATATATTACTGAACGATCTAAATTGGCCTATAAATGTAAAAATTGTGATAATTAATTAAACACATTATTTTTAGCTAGTTACATATATTATTAAAGAAATTAAGATTTTCTATAAAAAGAACTTGGAGTTACTCATATGCTATGAAGTGTAGTAAAGGAATCATATTCACTTATACTCTGGTAAGAAGACAACACACGGCGTTGAATTCCGTCTCTCAACACGTAATGTTTTGAAAATTATGCAGAAAATGAGAAGCGGATTGTTTTTTAACTAGATTCCTTCTATTTTTACATACAGACAAATATAAAAAGCAAGCAAGCATTATTTATATGTCGGTAGTCAGAGAAAATGCAATGCCAAACGATGCAGTCTCATTATCCTCTTCTTACAGGCTCTCCGAGGAGTCCTCATTACCTGACCTTTCTCCAGTATCCTTAATATTGTGATTTCGAAAGTGAACCGAGGTTAATAAAATAAATTATCCTCCATCGATAATCTCATTGTATATAACCATAGGATCAAGGACCTTATTAATATTTATAATAAAGCCTCCATTAAGTTGTAAGTTTTAATGCTTAAATCACTTCTTGAATAAATATTTTTGTCTTTGAAAATTATTATCTTCATATTTTATTTTAAGTGTAGAAATAAAAAAAAATAATAGATTTTATAGTTTTCTTTTTTTAATGCAATTGACTCTATAGACTTGGTCCGTAGCCTTTTTTAACTTATACTATATGTTCTTATCATAAATATTAACTATATTAATATCAATACATAACATATGGTATATTTTTTTTTTTTTTTTTTTTAGCTTCACGCTTTATCCCGCACATGGCAGGGTAGGCAGAGGGAACTGCAGGAACCATAAGAACCTAGTGTTAAGACACTCCGTTACTTAGTCCCTGCTTACTCCGTATGGTATAATTATTGATCATAATAAACGCTTATCTTTACATTTTTGTTAGGATTATTCATTTTGCAAGTGTAGGAAAATAAAAGACTAAAATAAGAGCGGTGGCTAGATTTGAAGAGTGACTGTATAATTTTTTTTTGTTTCAATTACTTACTTGTAACTGGAATTGAAGCAGCACCGCAAGGTAACCGATCAAGCGTAATCTTTCGAGCTTTACTGAAGTGAATTCAATTACTATTAGAAATATTCTTTTATTTATTTTTTATCTATATTATGTGAAACTACTGATATAACAAGAACACGTGTAAAAACAAGTATATATATATATATATATATATATATATATATATATATATATATATATATATATATATATATATATACTTATATATATATATATATATATATATATATATATATATATATATATATATATATATATATATATATATATATATATATATATATATATATATATATATATATATATATATATATATATATATATATATATACAAGTATGTATAGATGTATAGCCTAAAATATTTATATATTATAACGGTCACTTTATAACCAAAAGCAGGCACTTCGATTTTATTTATATATTTAGAAGTACAGATTCAACACACTTGGATGTTTTCATAGAGAAAATAAAAGTAGACGAAGTTTTTTTTCATTTCATTGTTCTGATTATAATCAGCGTAGTAAGTACGTGGTGGCTTTTACCATTTTTTACCATTTTTTAATTTACCATTTTTTATACACAAAATTTAAAACGAACGAAGCCACGGGTAAAGACTTATAGTTGTTTATATATTATTGAAAAGGTTCCAATTTACGAAGGCCCGAGGACATCCGATGTGAAATTTAAATTCGTTAATTGCTATCAAAGAATTCATTCTCATATTAACTTTCATATACACTTGTTAATTGTTAACGCTTGTGCTTCATTCTACTGTAAAATTTATATTGTATATTCTTCGATATATCTATTCGACGAAAGCTTCTTACAGTTTGTTGAAGTTCAGATTCCTAGATTAGCTTTCTGATTAAAATAGTAAAAACATTTGAGGTATTGGTTAGCAGTTGAATCAAGAATCGCATGCAGAAAGTAGTATTGCTGGAGTTGGCCTTTTTTTTGTTTGAGGTTTCTCATTCTTTAATTGTAGTTTCATTTAAATTTGGATAAACACTTTGAAAATAAATAATCAATATGATACTATCTTGAAAAATGATAACTAATAGCAAAGTCAGTCAGTCAGTCAGTTATAAAAAGCAAATATAAGTGTCTTTTTTATTTTAAATATACTTAATCTTTATTAAATTATGTTTTAAATTTAGAAATTCTCACATAATCAAAGTATAGCTTTTAAGCTATGAAGCTTTGAGCTTTCGACTTAACAATTGATTTTCTACTTATTAACAAGCGTTATTAAACGTCCCAATTTCAGCTTCTAACATGTTCCATAATTTGTATACAATCATATCATATCTAATAGATCAATCTTTTTAATGTTTTATCGAATTGTCTGTTACGTCTTAATGTTAATGTGTTAGAATTGATTTTAAAAGAATATTTACTATAACTGAAAGTTCTATGAATATTTTTTAATAATATGCTTTTTATTTTAATTTTTTAATAAATGACATATAAAATTAATTTTTATATGTCATTTATTTTACAACATACGGTAGTAACTTATTCGATTCCGTTCAGAAGAAATTTTGATAGCTAAAATGATTTTTTATATATATTTGGTCTAGTTTAACAGTTAAAATTTGAAAATAATTACGTAATATGCAATAAATTATTGCAATACTATTTGTTGTCAGGCTTAATTATAATTTTGTTTTTTTTTTTATTTTTTAATTTTATCTTTTTATTTGATTTAAGATTTAACCTGCATAAGTATGGTACAGCCCTCTGTCCTAGTAGATAAAGAACATAAAGTGTTAAAACCCTCCTCTCTCAGGAAAATTAGAACTTATAATATGAAGTTTTGAGTGACGAAACTCAACGCTGGGGTTTTCTCACTAGCACTAACATACAATTTTTAATCTCAACTAAAAATATTATAAAATAGTATGTTCAAGATTGATTTTTCAATCACAAGTTTTAAGAAAAGTGCAGCAAAAACCTGTAAAACTTTTTTCATAAGACACACAGGTCGTGGGAGTCGGATGCCGTTCAAGGATTTCAATTAAAAAAAAACTGCATCCTTGCAGCTTTATCGGCTTTCCGATATGATTAGAATAATATTAACTTAAGATATTTTTATCTCTAAAGTATATCTGAAATTTATCGGCTTCATTCATTCAGTGTGATATTTTGTATTTTTTTAAATACAGGGCAATAGTAACGGAATGTCTAAACACTCTGTTAAAGAAAGAAAAAAAATGAAATTTTAGTTTTTTTCAGTTCTTCTACTGCTTAAATAGAGACTTTGTTTACGATATAGCTAAGTTCTGAATTTAAATATGAATAAAAATTAAATCAAATTATCTTACGTAAAACAGTATTTTTTAGTATTACGTGAGAAATTATTACATTTTGTTACAGTTTGTGTCTAAAATATGAATCTTACAACCACATTTGGACATAACGAAAATATTTAGGTTAAACTTTTGTACTTCAAAAAATAATAATTGTTGAAATTTTTTATTGAAGTTTATTTTATAAAAATATATTTTTGATTCCTAAATATAGAGAAGAAGAAGAAGAAGTTTACTAGAATTTATTAGTAAGCTATTTATTTACTTAGTTATTTCTTCTCATACTACTTAAAATTCGTTAAGTGGACAATATATAAAATTTAAAAGCATATTTGTGTATATTTATAATATAAATTCATTTACAGTTTACTTGATTTGTTTTAAATTACATTATTTTTTTTAATTAAATTCGATTTTGTAAAGAAAGTCAGTTGTGCTTGGCAAAATAATGTATGTAATTCAAAAAGCAGTGACTCAGCAACGGAGTGTCTAAACACTAGGTTCCTGTGTGTGAGTAGGGATAAAATGTGAAGCTATACAAAAAAATTAAAAGTAATCCTTTCTTATAAATCATCGTTTCATCCATTAAGTTATTAAAAATAACGTTTAGGACTTTATATTTATATAAAATATATAATTTTGTAACGATCTAATTGAATTTTTAGCGATTATAATTTGAGTATTTTTTTTAAATAATTAATATCTTTTTTTAGCAGCAGAGGGAACTGCAGGAGAACCTATTGTTAATTGAGAACCTATTGTTATTGTCACTCCGTTGCTAAGTCCCTGCATTCTCCGTCTCCGCTTTCCGCCGTTTTCGAGGCACTGCTGTGTTGAGTGGCGGAACTCAACGCCGCGCTTTGCCTAGTTTACCAGATTTATAATAATATGTTAATTTTAAAATTTAATCCAAATGTTGTCATTTGGTTTTGAAACAAATTTTCTTAACGTTTGCTTTCTTCCAAATGAATAGTTTAGTTTATTTGGAGTAATATAAGATTTACCTTGAATTTAAATTTATTTATTTATAATTTTTCCACTTAGAATCAATAAGATAATCACAAGTGTACGTCAGATAGAGTGAACGAGAAATATAAATCTTAAGAAATAGTAATTTTTTTAAATCATTTTTTTTAACTTAATTCTGCATAAAGTATACATAGATTATAAATAATTTTATTAATTATTAAACCAATTTTAATAAGCTTTTTAATTATAGTTAGGTGTTCGTTTTACCAAACGCATTTTTAATTTTGAAACATTTGAGGTGTTATCAAAGAAAATATTATTTTTATTTATTTATATTGCATATTTTAATAAATTGTTCATAGAAAAAAATAGATTTAATTAATAAACATCTGTTAATTTACACGAATACCGTGAATTATTTGTCATATTTGTTATATATATTAGAATTTAAATAACGGATTCACAAAATTCTTATTTTTTATACGATATATAACTTTACGTACGAAGCTTTTTCAAGCTTTTTTGTTCACGATCAAAAATTTCTTCTAGGAATACTGTTAGGTAACCTAACAAATTATCAGAACTTTTTGTTACTTTTAATCTTAAAAATTAAAATAAAATCCACTTTTAATAATTAAAAAGTTATTGAAAACCGACTAAAGCTTTTATTTTAATATATTTCAAAACTTTCTGAGCTTTTCGAAGCTTTTTCTTAATAATAAGTTAAAATAAAATAAAACTTACGTGATCGTTGAACTTGTACGTAGCCGTCGTCGTAGTTTCAGCGTGGCATGCCCTCACGCTCGCGTCCCTCACTGGCATTGCGTCGGGCTTTTATAGGCGCCGCCTAGAAGCGGGGCGCCGCCTAACTTGTTGAATTGGTATACTAGCACGAGCTTTTGGGTTTACTTGTTACATATAAATACTTTATATTATTATATATTAAGCGAATATAATATAATTTAATATTTTATATTTTGTATTGATATAGTGAATTTAGTTATTTTATATGGAATTTTAAATTTTCCGCCCTAATATTTAACGTCTGAAATAATAAATATTGAATTATGAAAGAAAATAATATTCTAGATTATATTTTAAAGCGGAATTTCAAAAGTTTTTAAAAAGTTTTGTTTTCATTTTTCTTTTTCTTCGTCTTATATAAAAAAAATCTATTTTAGATTTTACGCCTTTATTATTTACTATTAATAAATTTGGGTTTTTTCTTATTATATTTGAAATATTGTAGACAATATGTCCATGTTATATCATAAACGACCAGCCACTTCTGGCAGTTGACATCAAAGTCAAATAAAAGAAAGTATCAGTAAAATGATAAGCGAATCTGTAGATACATAATAGCTCAAATCGTTAGTGCGTAGTTTTAAGTGAATTTCCTTGAATTCGAGAATATTTTTTTATTCTTTTTTTTTTTTTTTTTTTAACTTCACGCTTTATCCCGCACATGTCAGGGTAGGCAGAGGGAACTGCAGGAACCATACGAACCTAGTGTTAAGACACTCCGTTACTTAGTCCCTGCTTATTCCGTCCCCACTTTCGAGAATATTTCTATTATAAATAGCTTTTACATGCGACTTTGCTTGCATTTTGAAAAAGATATCACTAGAATTGTCTTCAGTATATCTTTCTGCAGTATGTTTATTTACTTATCGAAATTGTTAACGTGATGTGATATAGCTTATACAGTGATGTGATATCTATCTATAGCCTTTGTCGGCTAATGGACTATTTAAGACATTTTTATACATAAAATTAAATTTAGATTTATAGCCACGATCATATTTATTTAGTAAAAATACATTATTTAATATACGACAAAGAAAGACAAAGCAAAAGTATTTCTAAATAAATATGCAAAAATTTTTGGTAAGTACTTAAATTAGCTTAAGGCTTTACCCTGTTCATAGCAGGGTAGGCAGAGGGAAGCGTAGGAATCGTAGGCACCTAATATTATAAGGCGTTGTGGAGCTTAACACCGCCTAGTCACCAGAGCGAAGGAAAAGGAAATGAAACAACTATCCTCCTCGAGTGGATTTGAACCAACAAACTGTGCCATTTACAGGCACATGCTGCGGTGCTGCCAAGTAAGGCCTTCGGTTCCTGACAAATATTTCTCACGATATTTTTTTTTGTTTTTTCAATTTTATTTTAATACCAGTTAAAAAGGATAGTACGTATTTTATTATGTATCATCATATGACCGTAGATCGTGATACAAAATAAAATAAACTTTACATTAACGAATACGTTATAAATATTCACTATGTAAGTAACGATGAATGAGTAATGTAAGTTCTTAACCATTCTTGAGTTACAAATTCTAAGTATATAGGAAATGGCTACAAATAACTTTTTCTTAACACGTGTTTCAAGTTATATATCAACCTGAAAGCCTATTTTTATATAAATATTTTATAATTTATAATATTTCCTTACTTTCTTATGTTTTGGTATAACAATCAAAGGAAAATAATATATGCACGTTTAATGTATACAAATATTGTTCAACGTCATACGTTAACATATAAAATATAAATTTTTCGTTTACGTTATTTATCTCAGTACATCCACACTGCCGCACTGTAAGTGTGTGGAAGGAATAAAAGGGTTCCCCCTAGGGTTCCCACTAAGTTCCAACTCGATTGGTTTTTTAACTAGAACAAAAAGTGCTATAACGTTCACTATTACTGTTATAGCTCCTACTAAAATTATGTGATTTTTTAAGTACTGCACTAAGTATTACTTAATTTATTTACGTTTTTACCATACATTTTTGATATAACAAAAAATATCCGTAAATATGTAATATAGTGTTCTTTAAATCACCATTCCATGTTAAAGCTCTAAGAAGTCGTAATTTTAAATAATTTTAAGTTTGCACTAAGAAGTTTTGAACCGGCGACCATCACCAGTGGTTGATACCTCCTGTACTTTATGATAGAACATAAACAAGATATATAAAACAGCTTTTTTGTGAGCTTATTAGTCAATTAGTAGTTTACGCTTGCGTTAATATAATAAAAGTTATCTCACGTCATAAAGATACGTTTTATTTATTATGTTTATAACGAAATTAATATTAGTGTATGGCGAATTAGATTAGTACTGAAGAACCTATTTAGTTCAGTGGCAGTGAGAAGATTTACTAAACGCAATTCATAGGTTCAAAATACAACCGCGGTTATAAATAAAACAATTTAAACAGATTAAATATTCAATTAAATATTTTTATAATTTTTAATGTCAACCCACACTGAGGGTAGAAAAATAAAAATAAAAACGTTTTGTTGTGCAACAATTGTTCTTTGTAATGGTCTTTGGGTAGCGGAAATTTGTAAAAATCTCCCTACAAAGATGCTAACAACGATATAAGTTGTATAAAGCATATAAGAATTTCGACGCAGCGTGATGAAGAACGCATGGCTCAGTGGTCAGAGCGCTTGCATGGTTAGCAGGAGGGCCCGGATTTAATTCTCACTGTGTTAAGTATCAAACTTGTTATTTTTTTTTAAAATTCGACGACGTTTCGAACACTTTCCAGTAGTCCGTAGTCACGGGTAGACTGGCCAGTACGCGAGGCAACTCAGAAACCGTTGGCAGTAGTTTAATGTCATAATTATATCAAATGACAGACAAATGCTACCTTAGTGCTACGCGAATAATCCATTTACATTGTTTTATTTAAAATATATAAAAATTGCGAACTTCAAAGATCTTCTTATACAACCGCTGTGTTGAATTCTGCTATTTAAAATATGTCTCTAATTGAGCGGCAGTATTAGAAGTCCAGAAGTCGGCGAGAAAAGGAGCTGATAATGTTGATTAGAGAATAGAGTGTCCTGCTATATGCGGAATAGCGTAAAGCTAAACAAAATGCCTTGTACCTTTTTCATCTTAACTTTACTTTTCACATATTATAGTAAAAGTTTTGTTTTTAATCTTCTTTAATCACAGCTTTATAATGTGAAGCTTTATAATTGAGAAGGTCAGGCCCAACGGTGGGCAAAATAATGCTGATGAAAAAGAAGAAAAATAATATGAGACTACAAGTCTCATATTTCAATAAAATCTCGCTATCGAATAAATCTTTAATTTTTTTTAATAAGTACTTAGTTGTTTTCGCCTAATTCCGTTACATCCATTATTTAAAACAAATTCTTACTACTGAAGCTGTACTGTTTTCTTATAAAAATCTGATAGGTTATTGGGTAATAATTTGAAATAAGTCCACTAAATCCAAATTATAATACTTTTTACTGCACTAACTTATATTTAAATAAATATACTTATATTATTGACTTATATTAAATAACTTATATTTTTTATTATAATGGACTTACTTTTATAATAAATTTCTTCCAGTGAATCAGTGGTGGTGGGTGAGTTACTAGCAGCAGGTGAGAGGAGTGCTATTATCGATCATATATCAATCATTCATACTTACAAACATACGTACATACATACATATATACTAAATTAAACTTATTTTTTGGTAATCTATATAAAAAAATACATATAATTACATATAATTACATATAATTATGAATAATTCACAGTTTCGACATTATCTCTATCTATCGTATTATATGAGACTTACATTGCTACATGTTCCTGATTAAGTATTGGTATTAGACATTTGTTGCTATTATCCTGGCCTACCTTACTGGGATAGCACACATTTACAAATAAGGCAAAGCGTTAAAACACGCTTAAACAACATTTTTTTTATTACTATTTCGCTATAATAAAGCGTGAAATATGAAAACTTTCCCGTTTTAGTCGTAGAAAAACTAAAAATTATATCCAATTATCTTTCGTTATGTGAACTTGAAATCTCAAATGACAATACGATTTTAAATCGAATAGAAAGGATCTCTTGGCATTAAGCTTGAGAGTCAATATTAAATTTCTCTTAATAAGATATCCGAGGCTCCTATAATAGATGTATGTAAGCTAGCCTTCTTGTTCGGTTTCACTTGCTTTTTAATTATTAATAACTTATTCCCTAGTCGGAGAAGGTGGATTTTTCCATTTCCATTTTCTTCGCTCTGGCAACTAGGCAAAGCGCGGCGTTGAGTTCCGCCACTCAACACGCAATGCCTCGAAAAAAGCGGAAAGCGGGGACGGAGTAAGTAAGACTAAGCAACGGAGTGTCTTAACACTAGGTTCCCACGGTCCCTGCAGTTCCCTCTGCCTACCCTGCCATGTGCGGGATAAAGCGTGAAGCTAAAAAAAAATCCTTTATAGAATAATAAAATTTTAATATCGGGATTTGAACCTGCTGCTTTTTTAATTAAGTTTTTAAATTTTAAAAGATATTATTGTACTGAAATAATACACCATACAGTTATGGTTTTTACTAATAATATGTATATTTGGGGTAGAATGAAACGTATATTAATTGGACGTATTAAAAATAAACATTTCCAGTAATTTGTGAAATGTATGGACTCAATTCAGGCGGAATTCAACGCCGCTTTAGGCCTTACAAGTTACGTTAAGTGGCGCTGTTTTATAAATTAATGAATTGTTTAATTAGTTTTGCTTAGTTGCTATTTGACAAGTAAAAATATGTTGAAAGTTAATAATAATTAATGGCTAACTGTACGACGTATTTACGTACCTAGCTTCCGGATTATTTTAGTTCAGATCGATTATCAATTTTATAAAAGTAAATATAATATTTAATTAACTAACCTCAATTAGCAATTAATATACATTTTTTTATATACTTTATTGCACAAATTAAAAAAAATGTACAAAGGGCGGACTTAACGCTATGACAGCATTTTCTGCCAGCCAACCCAGAATAGTGTAGGAGAGTAGTCAGTAGGATGTGCACATAAAAGTTAAAGAAAAATTTCATTTTCAAAGCTAAGTTCATAAGATTTTTTTATGAAAGATGTAAATTACCAAACACGTACATACAGCTGAATGGGCACAAGGCGGCCACATTAAAAAAACAACAAAATGATCAAATACTTAAATAAAACATAAAAATTTGAACGCAGCGGAACTCGAACCCGCGCCCTCCTGCGAACCGTGCAGGCGCTCTCACCACTAAGCAATGAGTTGCGTTCTATCCTCAGTGTGGATTAACACTTTAAAAATCATAAAAATAACAAAATGATTATAAAATTACCCTAAATACTATTATTTATTTTTGAAGCTCAAAAGATAGAACTCTTTATATATGTTTCAATTTAAAAATAACTTTTGTAAAGCAATATCTTACAAGTAATACCAACATAGTTGAGGTATTGAAGTTATTTTGAACATTAATTAAATTGGTGTAGAGTGTGTTGTCGTTAAGGTAGCATATAATATATCTGTAATATATTTTACTAGGAAATTATCACGAAAAATTTTAAGTTCTTTTACTATATATGCCATATTGAATTGGAAAAGCACTGATGTTACGATGAAATGTTACAGGTTTGGCCTTTTTATATGAAAACAATAATTTTCAACTACTTTAGGCAACAGTGGCGTTGTATGAAATGTTATAAAGGTAAGCCAAAGTAAATTAATATAAGGAAAATGAATACATATTTACATATATTACTCAATTCAAAGTCCATATTTCTAATAATTCAATAATATTTGTCAAAGTTTTGATAAAATGAAGTAGAATGAAATTAGCAGGATATGGAGTCTTTCTTTTTTAGCTTCACGCTTTATCCCGCACATAGCAGAGTAGGCAGAGGGAACTGCAGGAACCATACGAACCTAGTGTTAAGTCACTCCGTTACTTAGTCCCTGCTTACTCCGTCCCCGCTTTCCGCCGTTTTCGAGGCATTGCGTGTTGAGTGGCGTAGTGCTCTGCGCCACGACGGTATGGAGTCTGACAACACTATATGTATGCATATACATGTATATATATATGTATGTGTTGTTTCTATATGTTGAATACTCAACGCAGTATCGAACCTATCACTACTTCATAAAAGCTACAAAAGCTTCACTGTACGATACAGGCTGTAAAACATTACATAACGTTTAACACGTCGACAGTTGTGTGGGAGGACCGCCCACAAGTTGCAATCTACGTGAAAATATAACTCATAAATACGTCATAGTTTTAGATGGCATTCTCTTTGTACGTTCTACTGTATGCAGTAGTAGTGGATACAAATTTAACTCAGGTTTCTGTATGTTTATAAAAAAATATTTTTACGAAGGAAAAATGTAAAAAAATTGAATCTGCACTTCTTCAATATAATCTAAGTAAGTCTACTAAATCATGCGTTGTCATCCAGTTACACCGATATTCATAGAATGAGAATATAATTTACTTATTTTAGCATCTCTGTAGGGTAACTTTTTACAATTTTTAGCTCTCCAAAGATTATTGCTGAAGATGTTTATTTGGCGAGAGAGAATGCTGTTTATTAAACATATTCGTACTACTTTTACATATTAGGGAAAGAAAATTATTTATGATAAAACAAAAATTTCCAGATGATGATGATGATTTTCAGATAATGATGATTTCTTACTATTTATAGACTAGTATATTTAAGACGCTTCCGGTACTCAGAGGTTTTCGCGTAGAAACCTATAATTTAGTGTGTATTGTGTGTAGTGGGAAATTTGGAAAGTGCAGGAAATTTAAGAGAAGATTTCCCGAAATTATAAAGGGAAGGGGAAAAATCGGGAAAAGACATAAGTATTAAAGTTAAACATTAACTCAAAGTACATTGTAAGGTGTAATACAAGAAGCAATGAATAATTCATTGGCTGGATGCATTTTAATAAAGTAATATTAAGAAACTTAGTATTAATGTTCAGAACTTTGTTCTTAAGACATTTAATAAGCTCTAACTTGTTGCATTTGTTTTAATATTCATACTTTAATTTTGTGCCACTTTATGAACTCAACGTCACGCTTTCACATGAGTGTCGAGTGGCGGAACTTAACCGCGCTTTGCCTAGTTGCTAGAGCAAAGGAAATGGAAATAAAATAATGTATCTTCCCCGAGTGGTGGTCTTACCATTTATTATCCAAAATGTTATCCAAAGATAATTATTTCTTTGAAAAATAATTGCAAATATATAAATAAAAAATCTTAATAAATAAAAAATATAGAAATTGTATTTAATTAACATAATGGCGTTAACTTTCGCTTTTACAATATATAGAGGTTGTAAAGCGAAAAATGGAGTGTACTGTCACTAATTCTCTTTATCTATCCTTTTTTATTTTCTACTTTTTTAGCTTTACGTTTCATCCCGCTCACAGCAGGGTAGGCAAAGGGACTGCAGAAACCGTGGAACCTAGTGTTAAGCCACTCCAAAGCCCGCTTTCTGCTTTTTGGATTTTAGAATTACGTGTTGACAGGTGGAACTCAACGCCGCGCATTGCTTAGTTACCAGAGCGAAGAAAATAGAACAACAGTCCTCTACCCTTTAGATGCGATATAAAATGTTAAGCTGAAAAAATGATTCACGATAATAAAAAACCAATGAATCATTTTAGGCTGTATCTGCACTATCGTGAAAGGCGTAGGCGGCATTTCGCCTACGTTTCTCACCAGATATTTATAACTGAAGTACCGAATACTTGCTTTCACTATATGTAAAAACATGAGTGACGCTATCTCTTATCATGTAGATCTTTTCAAGGATGCCTAGAACCCTTCTATTAAGGGAAGGTAGACTCAATTCATGATAATCTTATAATAATTTATATGCAACGTGATTAAAATAAAAAGCTTATTTATGGCAATATAAATAGAGAATTAAGTTTAAGCTTAGTTTAGAATGTAAGCTCAGCTTGGAATGTTTTCCAGCTTGATGGGCCGACGACTTGAAAGTTCGGCTGGATGTGGAAGGTCAGGTTAAAGGACCTCTGGCGCATCTTGGGTGCCTATGAGCAGTAGATAGGGAAAGGCTAAGCTGATGATGATGATAAAATAGAGGTAAAATAAATTTTAATATTTATATTTGAAATTATTTAATTCGAATGAAGTATAGGCGGAGAGCCTAGTTACCAGATTTTACATGTTGCGCCCAAATTCACGATGTACGACGATATCACGATTTATATTACGTGTTAACTGGCGGAACTTAACGCAGTCTTTCATCTTAAAAAGGTGGTAAAATGATTTGTTTTTACTTTAGATGCTGGGAAAGTGGAAAATAAATCCACTTGATGACAGTGAAATGAAAGTGTAGTAAAATGACAAGTGTTTTGAAACCCAAAAATTCTCACCGTAATTTACTGTATTTCTTATTTAAAGGTACTACTAGTTCTTTGACGGAGTTTAATGCCGTATTACGTTATTCTTATTAATCATAACCATTTATCGTTGTACATAGTTATTTATTTATTAACAATTTAAATTGCATTCAAATATTATAAAAGCTGCACAACTGCATAGCTCCATCCAAATCCGTTCAGTAGTTTTTGCGTAACACCGCGCCGTAATAAACATCCTAATAAACGTTCACATTTACAAAATTAGGAGTATTAACCACCTAACTAAATAGAAAATATCCATTACCCTAAGCAAAGCTAACATGTGCAATTGATATAATTTTTAATTACAACACAAATGTATGGCGGGACATAGTCGTATAGTGTAAGCCGACTGCGCCTAATGGTCGCCATAACTGTAAAAGTTATTTGTTGCTTACTATAACCAATCGCGTTAATGTATTTCAAGGGGTTAATTAAATTTTAATATGATTTTATGTTATAAAAATGCTATAAAGTTGTAATTTGACGCCGTTACGTGTGTCTTTGGAATAGAATGGGTTGTTAAATTAGAAAAAAAGTAAGTTAGTGTTAATAATTTGGTTTATGCTTATGTCCGCCGCGTTAGGGAACCTAGTGATAAGATACAATGTTCCCCATTTTCCTTGTAATATTCTAAATGTTGCGTGTTACGAGGCGGAACTCAACACCGCGTATTGACATTTTACCAGAGACACAGAAAAAATAGATTATACTCGCTCTGTGTAAATTTAATCTAATCACGTTAAATTTTCACAATAAGATTATAAATATTATTTACAACTTCACGCTCTAACCCGCATAACGGAGTAGATAGATAAAATCTAGTGTTAAAATACTATACATATTTTAAAATTTTCGTTGGAGAAATGGCAGTGTTTAACGCCGTTTTTATCATATTAAAACTAAAAAATTCTATTTTCTCTGTTAACAGAGAAACATCATAATATAGCTGTTACTTGCTAACTATTTCATTTAGAATTCGAATCAGCGACCTATATATATGTATTCAGTCAGTCGCGTAGCAACTATATAGAAAGGTCAGTCAATAAATTCATTTATGAAATTTCTATAGAAAGGCCTTTAAACTCGATATATATCAGGATAAAAGTATTATGCACTGATCCTGGTTATAAAATAAATATGGGTCAGTTTTCATCTCGGTATATCCCGTTTGCTATGTTTTCTAAATTGAACGACAAGTGCTTAAACTAAAAATAATAGCAGATAAGGCAATGAGAGGCTAAATTTTACTCAATTCTGCCCAATTCTTTAGACATTGGATGGTGAGTGGCGCAACTCAATGCCGTGCTTTGTATTGTTAGCATAATTTGGAAAAAAAATATTTATTAACCAGTTAAGTTACACTAAAAATTATATATATATATATATATATATATATATATATATATATATATATATATATATATATATATATATATATATATATATATATATATATATATATATATATATATATATATATATATATATATATATATATATATATATATATATATATATATATATATATATATATATATATATATATATATATATATATATATATATATATATATATATATATATATATACATATATAAGCAAACAGCATAAAAGCTCGTAAAATATAGTAACAATTTCTAGTTTTATTGGATTGAACAAGACATACAATTGAATAACTCAATGTACTACAGTCTAGAACTTTTTAAATAACGCCACAATATAGCGATGTTATTGTTTCAATAACTCGCGCTTGTGATAAATGCAGTTTTAAACTTTCCATCTTATATGACAGTGTGCAGGTAATAACGGTTTCTGTTGAGAATTATTTAGTTTATTTGTTGTAGTTTCATATTGTATATTGTATAGAAAGGTAGGAGCAGCGGAATTTAACGCTGCAAATTTTGAGACACAATTATAGATTATATATATGTATATATGTATATATATATATATATATATATATATATATATATATATATATATATATATATATATATATATATATATATATATATATATATATATATATATATATATATATATATATATATATATATATATATATATATATATATATATATATATATATATATATATATATATATATATATATATATATATATATATATATATATATATATATATATATATATATATATATATATGTATATATATATTTACTTGATGTTATTTTAACTTAGGTGGTCGAGGACCGTCGTGGCGTAGGGGGCGCAACGTTTACAAACGTAACTGTTTGTGGGTCCGATTCCCACTCAGGAAGCATAGCTTAATTCATTACTACATTACATTTTGTCCCTCTGGTAACTAGGCAAACGGGGCGTTTAGTTCCGCCACACAGCACGCAATGCTTCGAAAAACGAGAAGTGGTAAATGTGAACGTCTCAAAGTTTGAATTTCACCTCAGTATTTGAATCTATTCACCTTATTCGGCCTGGTTAACTGCTGGTCCGTAGCCAGTACTGTAGCCGTTATCCTGCCTAATATAATAAAATATTTACAACTTAGCGTGGTGCTGCATCCTGTTACTTAACAAGCGATGTCTCGAACTTGAGCAGAGAGTGCTGACCAATATATCTACGCCCTAGGCTCTCACCTACCCTCCTCTTCTATTAAGAAACATCAGTATACATTGAAACTACAAAGATCGTCTTCAGCTACTAAAAATACATTATTTATAACGATTTAAAATGGAAATTTTAAAAAGTATCGCAATGATATTTCTTATTGAAAGGTCACGTGACCTTCTTATGTTGACGTGGAAAACCGATAACATATTCTAATAGAACATTTTCCTACATTTATATGTAATATTGAGGAGCTGTTTGAGTCGCAATTATCTGTCTATTAATAATGCAGTTTGTTTGAAGGTTTGTCACTGTTTTCCTTAGCGGGAACTAAACTCGCGGCGCGTTTAAATTTAGACTTTTTCACTGTGTAACTATGGTCTTAATTTAAGAATTGTAAAGTGGTCATAAAATTATTGTGTTTTGAGTAACATAGCACTACAGTGCATTTCGCACATATTTTACATCCTAATTTTACTTTTAAATTTATCCTGTGTAGAGTGTACAAAATAATTTCGAAAAAGCGGAAATCGGGAAATGGAGTGTCTTAACACTAGGTAGGAACCTAGCGTTAAGACACTCAATTTTCAAGACGGTTCTTTTGGTTTCTTCTGCCTACCTTGCTATAAGCGGGAGAAAGCGTGAAACTACAAAATATTTTTTATCATTTATGTATATATTGTGGAAACGCTGCTGTGACGCTGGAACAGCAGATCTATTTTGACTGTTATAAATAATTTATTTTCATATTCATCGTTATGATGACAAGACAAAGCGCGGCGTTGAGCTCCGTCCCTCTTCCGAAAATGTTCCGAAAAGTGGAAACGGAGTGCCTTAACACGAGTTGCCTAACCTAACCTAACTTTAACTATATACTCTCTGCATACTCTGATATTATTAAAATGGTACATAAATAGCAGATCTAAAATTCGACAATAACTTTTGTCATAATCCATACTTCGTATAATACACATGATGTGTGTTTTATTTTATTTCAGATAGAGACACTTTGTTCTCTGTTTTTCTTAAAAAAAATACATTACATAATGGTTCTTATTCTTCTTGCAGTGCCTCTTCACTACTGAAGGTTGGCCGTTAGTTCCCTGAACCTCTCCCTGTCCATGGCCAATCGGAACAGTTGTTCGACAGAGGTGATGCCTGTCCACTCCCTGATGTTTTTGAGCCACGACGGCGTCCAGCGCGCCTCTTTCCTTCCACCTTGCCCATCATGATGACTTGCAGCAGATTATACCTATCGTGCCTAAGCACATGACCGAGGTATTCAACTTTCCGCTTCTTGATGGTTTGTAATAGCTGTCGGGTCATGAAGACGCGCTGGAGAACAATCTCGTTCCTGACTTTTTGCGTCCAACTGATGCGAAGCATGCGACGATAACACCACATCTCGAATACCTCGAGACGTCTCCGGGTATCTTCCTTTAGAGTCCATGTTTCGCAACCGTACAGTACAACAGGCCAGATGTAGTATAGGAGGATTCTTACTCGGAGCTTGATGTGAATTCGTCGACAGCACAGAACTTTCCTCATGTTAGTGAATGAAGCTCGGGCCATTTCTATCCGGGTCCTGATACCTTGGTCTGATTCCCATGTTTCATTTACCCAAGCTCCAAGATATTTGTACTGACGAGTCCGCTCTAGATTTTTGCCGGCTACTTGTATTGTTGGATTTAAGCCAGGATTTCTGGAAACTACCATTAGTTTTGTCTTGCTGATGTTGATTGATAATCCAGCTTTCTCATTGCTTTTGTTCACTTTGTCAACTATTTCTTGCAGGTCTTTTTCTGTTGACGCTATCAAAATTGTATCATCGGCATAGCGAAGATTATTGATGGTCTTTCCATTAATCTTTACACCAGCTGCAAGGCCTTCCAAAGCTTCTGATACTATAGCTTCTGAATATAAGTTGAATAGCAGTGGAGACAATGGTTACGTTCCTTTTAAATGGCGGCGTCAAGTTACACTACTCTCATTTTACCAGAGTGGGAAAATTAATTATTTTAACGTAATTTCTCAAATGAATATTGAACTTACTACCAACGAAAGCCTCTTAATAATTTAAATATATTGATAAAACAACCTGTCATCGACAAACCACCTCCCTCGGCGGAGTGACCTCTTTCTAACGAGTTTTAAGTGACTAATACTAAAACCAAGCTAAAGTAATACATATTGATGAGATTACTTTGAAGAGCTGGCTTAATCAATTTTCTTGTTAACGACTTTTTTACTATCTTTTTAACTACGGTGCATAAAGTTGCATTAAAAAAATATGAAATGCAAAGCTTTGTATTGTCATTTTTTGTGTTTTTTTTTAAATAAACTGATGGTTAATGTTATCTGCCAGATAAAAGCTAATAGTTTTAACTTATTTAACTAGAACAGGATCATATTTCCTATCTGAGACATTATCAGCAAGTGACGAAATCTGCTCAAAATATAGATAATATTTAAAAATGTACACAAGTTTTGACGTAGCAAGACCTTCAAAACATAGGCGATGTTTTGAAAAATATTCAGGCGTCTGACCAATTAAGCTGTAATTTCCGGCAAAGTTGCAAAGAAATTACAAAAAATGTTAAAAGTATATGACATAAAAAATGTTATAAGATTAATTATTAATTATTAATTAATTTACTGTTATAAATTATTTTATTATTTATTTTTTTTATTTTCAAATATATATTATATCTCCCATACACCTCCCTTTATCTCTCTCTCCATTTTCATATATCTTTTTTACCATTCTTTCATCATAAAAAAATATTGATGGCATTGTGATGCAGCAGACGCGATGTAACTGCAACCGCGATAGTTGCAGTTACTATTTCAAATAGAATTCATTTTTAAACTCTTCTACTATAATATGGCCAGTGGGCCGTTGTTTCGCTACTATTGAATGTTAATTCAATGTAATTGAGGGCAGAGTGTCTTCTCACTTCTCACTTTTGTATGCAGAATAAAAGGAAAAGTAAAAAAAATTATTCTTGAACTTATATGCATTATTTTAGCTTATTGTACGATTCAATTTACTTATTGACAATTTGGTGAAAAATATTCAATATCTAAAGGAAGTTCAAAAATTTATTATTTTAAAAGCCTTAATAGGTCTTAAAGCTTTAAATGCATATAAAATTTAACAATGTAATACAAAAAAGCTATCACAATAACTGATTGAAATTGCGAAGGTTGTGAGTTTATATATTGTAAAAAATTTCACTGCCGTGTAACATCCTTTTCCTGAGGATGGCGGATAGTTGGATAGTAAGAGACGTCAGTGCCAGGACACTCCACCTCTAATTTCCACCAAAATCAAAGAATTTTCTACAGAATTATGCTAAAAGGCTTTAGCTCAATACTTTGTCTGATCTGAGAAAAGAATTAAGAACAAATCGTTTCTTTGATAATAATCAAATTAATTATTTAATTACAATAAAATCGTCCAATTAGTCAATTGAGGACCGTCGTGGCGCATCGGCGTAGCGCCTGCCCGCAAACGCGACAGTTTGTGGGTTCATGGATTGGTTCATGGTGGGAAAATGAATTTTTCTATTTCCATTTTCTTCGCTCTGGAAACTAGGCAAAGCGCGGCGTTGAATTCCGCCACTTCACACGCAACGCCTTGAAAAGGCGAATAGCAGGGAACGGAGCTCTTAACAATAGATTTCCACGGCTCCTGTGGCTTCCCCTGCTATGCTGTGTGCGGGATAAAGCGTGAAATAAACAAAAAATAGAAAATTATTATGTATTTTTTTAAAGTTGACTGGAGATTATAAGCTGTTGCTATTAGCTTACAATTTTAAGCCATCATTAGCTCGGCTACAAAAGAAATTATTTTATTATTTTAATTCCCATAAAGACGATTTTAAGAAATCCAACCTCATTTCTACCTTACTAACATTATTAAAACGATTTTAGTAAAGCCTAAACTTAATTTATATGCCCCCATGACACTACCTATATCATTAATTCTCCTTAACCGTGCCAATTAATGTCGACACGGATAAAGGACTACAATAACGGGATGGGGTCAAAGCGGTTAACGGATGAACCCGTTCGTGTAAGCCTGGTATAAATATTGAATATATTGTAGATATATTTTTATTTTAGACAGAAAATGGGGAATAGAGTGTCAAAACACGGTCCCTGTATACTTTTTAATAAGTTTATGCGAAATATTAATCGAACCTACATTCAATTTTCATTTACAAGAATAAATATGCTTTTATAATATTTAAAAAAAGATTTTTAATCATTTAGTTATTCGGTATAAAGAAGAATGTATAGGATCGGATTTTTATTTAAAAAATGGCTGAGGCTTTTAAGGGCATCCAAGAACACGGCTTCAAGTTCAGCTTAGTTAACTACCGTCAACGGTTTCTGAATTGTTTTACGTACTTCTCCGCATTATTACAAATATTTACTATACAGAAATATACATGATCAATCTAGTAAAACAAAATCCAAAATTTACTAAAGTCTTGGCTGCGTATAAACACGACGGTTTGTTGGTTCGATTCCCACTGGGTAGACTGATTTTTTCATTTCCATTTTTTTCGCTCTGACAAGTAGGTAAAAGCGCAATGTCTCAAAAAGGCAGAATGTGGCGAACGGAGTGCTTTAACACTAGATCGGTTCCTGCGTTTCCCTGTGCCTACCCCGATATATGCGCTATAAAGCGTGAAGCTAAAGCGTGACAACCATAAATATTTTACCATAACTAGAATCGAACTTGTAACTATCACATTTACGACAACAAAGCACTACTATACTGTTATAATTCCCTTACTAGCTTTCGAAATGACATAAATTCTATACAAAATTTTATTTAATTTATTTCATAGGGTATGTATTTGTTCTATGAAAGGGCCCAAGAGAATAAACGTCAATAACTTGTTATATGACATCAGTTATTAAGGGCGTATTACACTTTTATTATAGACAGACAAATATATATCTATTTAAAAATCTTATATTGCTTAATATATTTATTAATATTTTCCTTTATTTTTGTTAAGTGTATCTATGGCTTAGAAGCAAAATTTCCTATTGGTTGTCACCTGAGTGCAGTGGATCTGGCCGTAGTGTTGGGTTAAATGTTTACTCTGAAATTACTATACTTAAGTGATTTACCTCTCTTAAAGATAAAGTGCAGCGTTGAGTTACGCCAATTAATACGCAAAATGTCGAAAATTTAACTTAAACTGGAGGAAGTGTTTTATACCTTATTTCCAGAAATAGAAGCTTTCCCCGCAATATACGAAGAAAAACCTAACTTCAAATAAGATTTAAACCAAAAAACATCAAAACAACTTTATCTCAGTCACATCCCACATGTGGTGTGATATGCAGAGGGAATCGTGGGAGCAGTAGGAACCGAGTTCTAAAACACTTCGTTTCTCACTTTCCGCCTTTCAAGGCATTGCGTGTTGAGTGGCGGAACTCAACGTCGCGCTTTTTCCTAGTTGCCAGAGCAAAGAAAATGGAAATGGAAAAATCCATCTTCCCCGACTGGGAATCGAACCCAGAAACCGTCGCGTTACGGGCAGACGTTACGCCTCTGCGCCACGACGGTTTTATTTTAAATTAAATTAAACTATTTAGTAGTTAAAAAGACAAAGGAATAGAACCAATAAATAAACCTAATTTTACTTTACCTTTGCTCCCTCAGTTTTCAGATCACGACTCGTGGGAATTTCGTTTGAGCGTTTCAATTTACCTCATTAATAGAAAAAAAAACGGTTGCCGATCGCCTTTTGGCTTTTTGATTGTCTTTATAAATATATACTATTAGTAGAGGCAATATAGTTCGGATTCATATACTGAAAAAGCTGGTCATTATTTCTAAATTTAGTGATTTTTATGATTACATATTTCTTTATGTATAAAATATTAAAAATGTGACGCAGAAGTACAGCGTATTTAATATAATCTGGTTCTACTTTGACATGTATTAAATGAATTAAAAGGTATTAAAGGTCGAAGTCTTAATTTAACCATGTTTTGTTTAGATTGCTTGGCTCTATAACTTGAGCACCTATCTAATGATAACCATGTCAATATTTATTTCAATTGACTGCTGCAGCTGTTTAGATTTTTTTTTATTTTTTTAGCACCTCACCTTATCCCGCATATAGCGGGGTAGGCAGAGAGAATCGGAGGAACCATATGAACCTAGTGTTAAGACACTCCGTTGCTCAGTTCCTGCTTTATTCGTCTCCACTTGCCGCCTTTTTCAAGGCTTTCCTTGTTGAGTGGCGGAACTTTACGCCACGCTTTGCCTAGTTTCCATAGCGAAGAAAATGGAAATAGAAAAGTCCATTTTCCCCGAGTTGGAATCGAGCCTACAAACCGTCGCGTTTACAGGTTGACGCTACGCCTCTGCGCCACGACGGTCCTCTATATATATATGTATTTTTAAATATATATGTGTATGTATTTATGTATAAGTATAATATATGTCTGTCTGGTATATTTGCGATAGCTTTTTGAAGTAGCTTGTGTATTGAGAAGATATGATTTAACTGAAATTTATCTCAGAACTTTCGTTTTTACTTTAAAATGCAGATAATTGGCGTCATTACCATGAATAAACAAAATTTTTAAGATTTTCTACTAAGCAATGTCCCTACTAATATTATAAATGCTAATATAAGGTTGTTTTTTACGCTTTACCTCAAGAACTACTTTACCGATCATTACGTAAATTTGTACACATATTGTTGGTTAAATTATTTATTATTATTATTTAAGGGAGTTTAAAGTTAAATATAAAAAGATAAATATATCGTTTGTAAATAAATTTCAAAGGTTTCATTTCCCACGTCAATATCAATTTCAATTGGCTTAAGTTGCAGCTGTTTAGCAATTTTATTTTTCATTTATTATCTTTTTATATTTAATGATTCAAATGGAAGCGAAAGCCACAGGGTAAAAGTTGGTATTAAATTTTTTAATAGCTTCACGCTTTCATCCTGCACATGGCAGGGTAGGCAGAGTGAAACGCAGGAACCATGAGAACCTAGTATTAAGACACTCCGTTCTCTGTTGTCTGCCCTTTTCGAGGCACTTACATTTGCGGGACTTAATCCACGTTTTGCCTAGTTTACTATTCATCTTCCTCAAGTGGGTATCGAACACGCAAACCGTCGCGTTTACAAGCAGACGTTGTCCTCTGCGTCACAACAATCTTCTTAAAAATTAAGATAACAAAATTAAATTGCAAAATTCCCATACAAAAGCCATAATCCTCCTCAAATGTGTAATCAGTAGGCGTACCGTATACATACTACGAGCATGTATGAATTTAGAATAGTATCTCATAAAATTTTCATACTAACCATCACTTTCTCCCCCTGCAATACTCGCGGCTTGTCTCGATGTGAATAAACACAATATTGCGACATTAGATTGACATACGGACGGACAAAATTGATTACTTTTTTCCTATATATAATTTATATTATATATAAATACTAAGCCAAAGTGTTTAGGCAGCAACATGATGTCGATCCCACTTCTAAAAACAATTATACTTAAATTATATTCTATTTAATTATTTTAATTTTTAATTGAATTGACGTACTTAATTTTAATTAAACGTTTAGAAAGGCTGGAGAAAATATTTTTGCTTGTTCGCTTTATTTGGCGAATTAGCTGAGGTAGTCAGGGGAACCATGTTGAATTGCCTTCAATTTTTCCTTACAATACGTGTAGAGTGGTGAAACTCACCGCGCTTTGTCTCGTTACCGCAGTAGGGAAGACGAAAAATCTTTCGTTTCCAAAGGAATTCGCTCCCACACTAATCTCGTTTACAGTCTAGAGATCTACAAGAACTGTCGGAATCTAGTGTTAAAACACTCCATTCCTCGCTCTTCTTCCTTTGAAAAATACTATTAAGTAACATTTATACTTACAAAGTTTAATAATTGTGTCTCAACACTAGGTTCCCAAGGCTCCTTCAGTTCCCTCTGCCTACCCTGCCAAGTGCAAGAGAAAGCATGAAGATATAAAAAAAGTTTGATAATTATAAGCGTTTGATTTATGATTTTTCCCTATGTATAATAGTGCAGGTAAACGTTGCTTAAGAAGTAATCCGTACTTTCCGCGCACTTATCAAGACATTGCACGTTGAATTGCGGAGTTCAACACCGTGCTTAAGCTACAAAAATAATTAACTAATAAATAAAGCATATATACATACTTTAATAACTTAAAATTTGAACCTTTGAATTGGATAAAAAATATATATACATATTATACATTTTGTGATGCTATGTGTAACATTCACAAAGCCAGCTGGAGTGGTTCATTATTGTTTAATGTCGAACGAATCCGCGTATAAGAACAAAAACTGCCAACTACAGATACAATGGAACAACCCTTACGTTGCATAGAATAGAAAATTTCGAAATTAGACTTATAATTAAATAAAAAAACCAATATGTCATAAAAATAAACAATATTGTAATTTTTTTAATTGTTATTTGTATGAAGTTGAAAAATAGATTTTTCTATAGCAGGGTAGGCAGAGTGAACTGCAGAATCAATGGAAACTTAGTGTTAAGACACTCCGTTTCCCGCTTTCCGCCCTACCTAAATATAAGTGACTCCCTACCGGGATATTGTGTATTGAATGGTGGAACTCAACGCTGTTTCTAGTCTATTAGAAGGAGAAAATATTTTATTCAATCTTCCCCCAGTACAGAATTGTACCTAGAACCATCATCTTCTCTCTGCCACGATGACTTAATTAATATTGTAAATAAAAGCTAAATAGAAATAAAAGGTAATTTTCGTTGGCCTTTGGGCTAATCTTTAAATTGGGCACGTAATCCGGTTACACACAACCCTATTAACTAAATCCGTATAAGAATTCAATTAAGATATTTGACGTGTTAAGAAGTGACTAATGTTATGACGGCTCTCCGACTTTGCTTAGGTTTTTTTTTTTTAGCTTCACGTTTTATCCCGCACATGGCAGGGTAGGCAGAGAGAACTAGGCAAAGCGCGGCGTTGAGTTCCGCCATTAAACACGCAATGCCTCAAAAACGGCAGAAAGCGGGGACGGAAAAAGCACGGACTAAGCAACGGAGTGTCTAGGTTCCCACGGTCCCTGCAGTTCCCTCTGCTTACGTTTTATTATGTTTTATTTAGCTTCCCGCAAAAAATTATAATACACGTATGGGATTGTGCCTAGAACAAAATGCTTTATATTTATACCACTTCTCTATATCTTAAAGTTAGGCAGGGCTCGTTTAGTGTAGTTAAGTATTATTAATGTTATTTTGGAATCACATTTTATACCGGTAGCAGGTTAGGCAGCTTTTTTATTTTGTTTCAGTGGCTTAATTTACTACTAAAATATTGTTTACATTAAAAAAACATGTCTAACTTAGCTTGATTGAGAAAACATGTCTAACTTAGCTTGATATATATATATATATATATATATATATATATATATATATATATATATATATATATATATATATATATATATATATATATATATATATATATATATATATATATATATATATATATATATACTTAGTCTTGCCATAAATATTGTTATAAAGAAAAGCACGATTTTTTTTTTATACGTAACATTTATTCCTTTCATAGTGAGTTAGTTTAATACATCAATATATAACTATTAAAAATATACAATGTTTATTCGAAGTGGTCCCCATTGGCTGCAATACAGTCTTTTAAACGTTGAGGCCAGTTATCAATAGCAGCACGAACTCTTTCTAGAGGAAAATTCTTCACTGCCAACCGAATGGATCGTTTTAGGGACTCCAAATTATCATGGCGTTTAGAGCAAGCCTTACTCTCTAAAACTGACCATAAATCATAATCCAATGGATTTAGGTCAGGACTTGACGACGGCCAGTTTTCAGTGCTGATAAAGTCCGGAACGTTAGTTTTCAACCAAGATTGGGTGGATCGAGCTCTATGACCCGGTGCCGAGTCTTGTTGAAAGCACCATTCTTTGTTATTGAACATGGTGTTAGTTAAAGACTTAACTACCGTCTCAAGAATGGTATTTTGATAAACTTGTGCCGACGTTTTAATACCTTTTTCCCAAAAATATGGCTCAGTCACCCCTTCATAGCTAACACCCCACCAAACCATCACTGAAGTGGGATAATGCCCACGTTGTACTCTGTTTACTAATTGCGAAGCTTCTTTAGAGCTTCCAGCATAAATACGGTCATTTTGTTTATTAAAATACTGCTCAATTGTAAAAATTTTCTCATCCGTAAACAAAATTTTTTTGTGACCTCCCTTTGCGTACCGCTTAAGTAGTTGTTTGGATTTTACCACCCTATTCTTCTTTAAATTATCAGTTAAGAAGTGACCAGTACGTCTCTTATAGGCTGCAAGTCCTAAGTCATCTTTTAATATACGCGACATGGTTCTAGGAGCTATCTTCATCTCCCGAGATAAAATCTTTTGCTTACGGACAGGATTTCTTCGAATTCTTTCCCTAACTGCTTTAATTACCTTTTTCACACGAACGGTACGTGGACGGCCAGATCTTTTTCTGTCACAAACAGAGGAGGTATCATTGTACCTATCAATAGCCCGGTAAACAAACATTTGACTAATACCAAGCGGGTGGAGGGTTTTAAAAATTGCACTTTTCTCCATACCTACTTTATGTAAGGCAATCACAGCGATTCGGTTCTCTTTATCACCCCACTCCATTTTAATATAACAAAATATTTAACAATATAATGGCGCGAAAATAAGAAAACACATCAAGCAATCACATAAAAATGACAGATTCCAAATTCAAACGTAATATTTTCTTTTTTTGAATAGTAACAGTATTTATGGCCAGACTAAGTATATATATATATATATATATATATATATATATATATATATATATATATATATATATATATATATATATATATATATATATATATATATATATATATATATATATATATATATATATATATATATATATATATATATATATATATATATATATATATATATATATATATATATATATATATATATATATATATATATATATGTAGTAAATCACCAAATTTTCCATATATCTAATATTTATAGTGAGCATCTCATATGTACAGGTAAATTAATTCGATACGTTCTAAGTAATGCGTCTTTTGGGAAATTTGTGCGCGATACACTGCCTCTGTCTGATCCCACATTCAGTCGATTGTTTGAAACTTGTATAATTCATAATAGATTTCGCAATGCTAGTAAGCTTTGCATTTTTAAACTATATATTATTGAGAGGTTGAGGAGAGAGATAGGTTAAACCTCTCTTCTCTCTCCTCAACCTAGTTAGAATGACGTTTCAGAAATGATCACAATAGGTTTAGGGAAACCTGGTTGAGTTTGTTGTGGGATCTTCTCACCAGGCCACGCTTGGAACCCTCGTAACTTTAGTTTTAAGTCGTGGAGTGTGTAAGTTTCAGAGGGGCTCAATTCTATATTTATTATCGAATTGGGCTCGTCTGACACTTCTCCGTTCGGTCTATCTGACGTACACATGTTATCATCTTATTGATTCTAGGTGGATAACTTGTAAATAAATAAATAAATAAATAGTTGCTAAGCTGTCTCAGAGAGGTTACTTCTTATGAAGGCACCGAACTAATTTCTTTATATATAATATTGGATCTATATATTCTATTATGTGATGAATTATTTTTGCTTTTTTTATTACTCTAGTACAAAATAAAATGCGGCTAAGTTCAATATCTCAAAAGACGGAGAGTGGAGAACGAAAGGGCTTAAAGAGGGAAATTAATCTGTATACGTAATTATGTTTTACATATCATTTCTGAAACGACTATGTATGTAACCAGGACGTAATGTCATAGGAATAAGGCCACGGAATATTTTAACACTAAATTTTCTTTCTCCAGTATGCAAGAGAAGGCAGTTTTTTAATAAAAAAATATTCAGATCTCGTACATATATTTTGAGTTTAGAGACTAATTACAAACAGAGAAATGAAGCACTGATTTAGACTTAAATTATCACACTTTGTTAATTACTAAAAACATATCATACCATGGTATGGAACTTAAAATAAAACTTGAAAACTAATTAATTAATTTCGTAAAGGCCATAAGTGAAGACTTATAAAGAACTTTCAAAGTAATATTAAAAATAAGTTTAGGAAAAAGAAAAATGTTTCAATAACATCCCACGTATACTACTACGTATAATACTACTACCACGTACACGTACACGTATACGTAATATGTAATATATTACAATTTCCAATAAATTGATCCCCATAGAGCAGCTAACAAAAAGTAATCTATCCATAGAAATGTTTGAGATAATACTCTACTTGTAATAAAATAATATAAACATTTTTCTTTATAGGTTATTTTACTTTTATTTAAATTATTAATAAACTATGTCTAACAATTCATATGGCAAGCGGAGAACGTAGTATTTTGACTACTTAATTTAATTTATTATCTAATTTGCTCTATTTGTAGAATGTGGCTTAGAGCCATAAATGTTTGCCTATAATGGCAATAGTTTTTTTATAGCTTCTCACTCTGCTCCCCATTTTTCACCTATTTTAAGTCATTGCGTGTTGAGTTACGGAACTCAAAGCGGCGCTTTGCCTAGTTACCAGAGCGAAGAAAATAGAAGTGAAAAAGTCCATATTCCCTGAGACCGAATCGAACCTACAAACTGTCACGTTTACAGGCAGACGCTACGCCTTTGAGCCACAACGGTTTACAATGAAGGTAATATTCTTTAGTAAAGCCTCAAATAAGACAATAAGACAAAGCTCACGGTTAATAATATCTCTTTCAGGTTTCAGGTTTTTATGCTATAATCAATCAATCAATATATATATTTCAAAAACTTTCATAGATTTATATTTTTCCTTAAATTGTATACATTTATTTATATTTATATATGTATATATATATATATATATATATATATATATATATATATATATATATATATATATATATATATATATATATATATATATATATATATATATATATATATATATATATATATATATATATATATATATATATATATATATATATATATATATATATATATATATATATATACATATATATATATATATATATATATATATATATATATATATATATATATATATATATACATTTATTTATATTTATATATGTATATATGTGTATTATTTTTCTACGACTGTACTGTGATCCTTAACATAACTGGAAGAAAGTATTTTCTTCCAGTCAACTCAGTGATAAATTCTCTTTTGCTACCAACATTTTCAATTTAATGTTCATGAAATGTTACAAAATTCTATAAAATGAATATCATTTAAGAAAAATATTGTGTTTTTTTTATTTAAAAATATAAATATTAAATATTTTAAAATTACTACACAAAAAAACCAGTATTATTATAAACTTTATAGAGGATTGATGTAATTAAATACGCGACAATCTTCGTCAAAGAATGTCACGGTTTACGTGAAAACGGAACTTTTGCTGAAAAATTAGATTTGACAGAATTGGGAAGCTCTTGGATCTTAGTTAAGCTTGTTTACAACTTGTGAGAAATTGTTATATAATTGTAATATTGTTTTTTGTTTTGATGAATTTAGATAAGTAATCCTAATATTTCTAGTAGCACTCTCTTCTCTATTTCTCTCTCTGAACGGTCTTCTTAAGCTTTTTGCTTAATAAATATACAGAAAATGGCATTATTTTATTCTTATGTTGCATTTATTAAGATATTATGAAAATTATTTTTTTTATTTTTTTTCGTCTCCTCTTGTTGCTCGTTAGAATTGTATGATTATGTTTCGAGATTTCTCTTCAAAACGCAATTATCAATTGTAATAAGCTAAAGTTATATATTTATGAAAGCGATTTTCCTACATTTCAAATAACAAAGCGCGGTGTTGAGTTCCGCTAGCTCAGTTAACACTAGGTGTTTTTTGAATCTAACTGTGCCTACTCTTTGCAAAATGTTCAAAATGTCTAGTTCTAATAAAATCTTACATTATACACTATTTTGTTTTACTCAATTTTTTTATATATTTTAGAGGACCGTCGTGGCGCAGAGGCGTAAGCGTCTGCCTGTAAACGTGACGGTTTCTGGGTTCGATTCTCACTCGAGGAAGATGGATTTTCTATTTCCATTTTCTTCGCTCTGGCAACTAGGCAACGCGTGGCGTTGAGATCCGTTACTCAACACGTAATGCCTCGAAAAAGGCGAAAAGCGGGGACGGAAAAGAGCAGGGATTAACCAACGGAGTGTCTTAACAAAAAAAAATATAATTATATATATACTATGTTTCTGTACTAATCTATTTTAAAATGTACTCTATTGATCTGTTAAAAAAATTTAATTTATAGTTTGAATCTTAAATCCATATTAATATAGCTTGCTTTCTTATTATTTTCAGCTTTCATTATAAACATCGTGTCAAGCATACAGTTATTTTGTTCAAGTCTTTTTACTGGCCTGACTTTAGTTGATGATTTTCATACATTTTTTCTTTCAGCTGCAGCAGCACAAGAAACCGCAAGAACTTTGGAAACCTAGTGTTAAGACATTCACTCTTTCTGTCTAACTCTCTCTCCGTTCCGTCAAGGCATTGCGAATTGAGTAGCGGAAATCAATGCTGCGCTTTGCCTGGTTATCTGAACGAAGATAATGAAAACGAAAAAATCTATCTTCCCCGAATGGAAATTGAACCCATAAACCGGGCGCTTACAGGCAGACGTTGCGCCTTTGCGTTACGACGGTCCTACGCACATTTTTATATTTATAAGATATAAATGAAATTATTAATATTGTATTTCATATGTAAATAATAACATAAATAACAACATAATAAATAATAACATCATAAAAAGGCTCTATATATATACATATGTTATTTAGAATAAAGAATATCTTTTAAATATTGGAACAAAAACTTGTTTTGTACTAAAATATTGACCTACCCTTCATAAATTAACGACATCATAAATTAATCAAGTGCATTGTCTTCATTTGATAGAATATTACAAAATGCAGAGATTGTACAATGTGGAAACAAAATGGAAATAAACGATTAGCTTTTATTTGTTTTCTCAATTCAAAATAAATGTATTTAAAATCAATATCGAGATGGTTAATTTGAAGCAAAACTAATGTCAGTACGTGACGACTACGGGGCTAGAGTCGCCAGGCTACCTGTTAGAACGCGGACAAATTTATTAAATATTGCTGTTTTTTCACGCTGCTATTCTGCAAGCGGGATAGCAGGATAAGTAGAAAAATACAAACAAGCATATATATAAAAGTTACGCTTTATCCCCAGCGGGATAGTCAGATAGAGTGTGTAGCGGGATAGTCAAGGCACTCATCCAAAATATTGCGTGTCTAGTGGTAGAACTTGATACAGCATATGTTATTATAGACATGGAAAATAAAAAGAATTCATTCTACCAGATGTATTATTATTCATATAAAAATATTATTGTACTTTTAGTAATTACTCCTTCGTGATAAAATTTTTTTGTCCGTTGTTCCATTATTTATATATAAAAGACGATATATAAAAACTTCTTTCTTTTTTCATCTCTTTATCTTCTGAGTTTATTTATTTTTTTTTTCAAAATTGTGATGAAAATCGTGCATGTATTACGTGCACGTCTATTTTTTTCAATGTTATATATTATATAGCATGTATCACTATGTATACTACCCTATTCTACTTATACTCTAAAGTAGTAAACATATCACAAAAATAAAAATTGTACTGAATATTTGATTAAAACAGACATAATTTAAATAAATAAATAAATAGTTTTATTTCAGAAATTAAATCTCCATATTTTTACATCATTAAAAACATGAAACAAAAATAAAAAGAAATTAATAATAAAAAAAAAACTATACTAACTTAAATCTACTACTGAATATACATGCTTTCTCTATGCTGCTATCTGTAACCATTTTTGGTACATGGGGCTATAATTAATACAATGTTTAGCATGCCCGCGTTTTAAATTGTAAAAAGAATACATTATCAAAGCTAAAGACATCATACATGATATGATAATATTTTCAAATAAAGACCTAGACAAAAGGCAATTAAATAAAATAATTTTTCCATTTTTTTTCGTTCCGGCATTAGCCATAACAATTATTGCCTAGTAAGGCAAACGCGGCGTTGAGTTTCGCCACTCAACACGCAATACCTCGAAAGGTGGAAACGGGAGCACGGAGTTTCTTAACACTGAGTTCCCACCGTTCTTGCAGTTCCCTCTGCTTATCCTGCTAAAAGTGGGATAATGCGTGAAGCAAAAAAAAACTTAAATGTGTTGTGCAAATAAATTCAACGGTTGGTCACCCGAATATTAGTTACAGAATACAGCTCAAAGTCCACGATTGTCCAATTGTATACAAATTATCTTATTATACATACAATGTAATAATCTAAATAAAACCTTTGTGGGTTTTGAAAATATAACTAGACAAAAAGAAATATAGAGGACCGTCGTAGCCCAGAGACGTAAGCGTCTGCCTGTAAAAGTAACGGTTTGTGGGTTCGATTCCCATACGGAGAAGATGGATTTTTCTATTCCCATTTGCTTCGCTCTGGAAATGAGCCAAAGCGTGGCGTTAAGTTTCGCCACGCAACACACAATAGCTCGAAAAAAGTGTGGCTCGGAGAAAGCAGGGACTAAGCAACGAAGTGTAAGACTAGGTTCGTATGGTTCCTGCAGTTCCCTCTGCCTAACCTGCAATATCCAGGATAAAGCGTTAAGTTAAAAAAAAGAGAAAGAAATATCTCTAAAAATACATATAATTAAATAGGTTTACTTCAACCTTTTCAACTTTGAAATTAATATGATTTGTCACATTTAACAAAGTAATTTTAAGTGGATGAAGTAATTTTAAATTTATTTTTAGGAAGAAAGAGGTTTGCAACACGATAGTTGTGGGTTCGATTCCTATATGAGGGACTTAATTAATTATTTACATCCACTGGACGCCAATACACAATGTTTGGTATTCGGGAATTATGCGGAGGACGGAGTGTCATGACACTAGATTTTTTGACTTGACATCTGACAGAAGTAGCAAAAGTATCATGATAATAGATTCTGTCACTTCTGTCAGATAAAATGTGGATGAAATATATGAATGGAAAGAATCTTTTCTTTTTTTCAAGGCTTAGTAAAAAAATTCTTAGTTGAATTATAAAAATTCTTAGTTGGGCTAATACAATGTTATTTCTTCAATATATGATTAAATTTAACGATTATTTATAATTAAGTATTAATCCATAAAAAAGAACAAAAAAAATATTCCCGTACCGGGAATCGAACCCGAGCCTCCTGGGTGAAAGCCAGGTATCCTAGCCACTAGACCATACGGGAGATACTATAAGTAAATAAATTTTACTTCTGTTTACTTGTAAAATGCTTTAAGCTTATTCTAAAGCATGTCCCTTATGATAAATTATGATATTTAGAAAAAAAATAAGAAATATTTAATTTTTTTTTATAGCTTCACGCTTTATCCCGCCGTGTGCGGGCGTAGGGGGAGAGAACTGGAGGAACCATACGAACCTAGTGTTAACACACTCCTTTGCTTAGTCCCTGCTTTCTCTGTCCCCACTTTCCGCCTTTTTCGAGGCATTGCGTGTTGAGTGGCGGAACTCAACAGCGGAAGAAAATGAAAATAGAAAAATCCATCTTCCCCGAGTGGGAATCGAACCCAGAAATCGTCACGTTTACAGGCAGACGCTTACACCTCTGCGCCACGACGGTCCTCGGTTTAAAATGATTTATATATAAAAATAAAACTAACGTATTTGACGACGTAGCTAAATATAAATAAACTAGTAGCGACGTTCACGTGATTGAATAAAAATAGCCAAGTCGTATCTTGTAAGTCTATTGACACCTCAGTATACCTTACATCCTTCTTTCTTTAACTTCACGCTTTATCTCACTCGTAGCAGAGTAGAGCAGAGTAGACAGAGTGAAATGTAGGAGCCATGGGAACCCAGTGTTAAGACACTCCGTTCCCTGCTTTTGTCCTATTTTTTAAAATATTGCGTGCTAAGTGACGCAACCCAACGATACGCTTAGTTAGATGCCAGAGCAAAGAAAATGGAAATGGAAAGTTCTATATGAATCATTCATACAGTGTATGTGTAACCTGGCGTTAAGACACGCGGATTCCTGTTTTCCACCTTTAAATTAATTTTGTTTTAGCGGATCTCAACGCCGCGTTTTTGACTTGCTACCTCCGAGAAGAAAATGACAACAAATTATTTTGTTCGAGTGGTAATCGAACCCACTAACAATTGCGTTCAAAAGCCATTCTCTGTACCTCTACACCGTGACAGTCTTCAATTATTTATTAATCACTTAATACTTTTCTCTACAATATATTATTTTATTTGCCTGCTAATGTTTTCCTTTCAAGTAAATATCGTACTGAACATCGAAATTGACATTAAATTGTGTTTACTCTTATTGAATCAAACGATTAAATAAATATACACGAATTGTTTACGTCTTTTATTATTTTAATACTACATTTCTCATGAAGAGTTACACAAAATATATTTCTTGATTATTGTCTTACATACGAATATAAATGTGTGCATATGTGTGAGTAAGCGTGTCTGTGTGTGTCTGTGTGTGTGTGTGTGTGTGTGTGTGTGTGTGTGTGTGTGTGTGTGTGTAGTATTTCTAGGAGCGACTATTTTAAAATTATTATAATTTAGTCCTCCGCTCTGGTAAGACCAAACACCGCGTTAGGATCCGCCAATTATCACGATTAATTTACAAATAGATTGTCAATTTACAAACACCGTCGTGGTGCAGAGGTGTAGCGTCTGCCTGTAAACGCAACGGTTTGAGGGTTCGATTCTCACACGGGGAAGATGGATTTTTCTTTTTCCATTTTATTCGCTCTGGAAACTAAGCAAAGCGCGGTGTTGAGTTCCGCCACTCCACACGCAATGCCTCGTAAAAGGCGGAAAGCGGGGACGGAGAAAGCAGGGATCAAGCAACGGAGTGTCTTAACACTAGGTTCATATGGTTCCTGCAGTTCCCTCTGTCTACCTTGCAATATGCGGGATAAAGCGTGAAGCTATAAATAAAATAAAAGAAAAAATTACAACAAGTCTTAGCTTCACAGTAGGAAAGCTTTTCTTTAAAAAATATTTTTTTACAAGACTTTGAACCTGTACTCTTTGTACAACAAATATTATTTTTGCATTGAATTTACTAGAACTAGAATGGAAATTTCATTTCAAATCCATTTTAACTATTATTTAAATTATGTAAGTAATATTTTCTGCGGTCATTTTGTTTAGGCGGAGACAACACTTGTTCTATTTTGTTAAGTAATCATTTTTACATTATTGTATTATTTTATTGAAATTTTGACATACTCAGAATATTATCAGAAATATCTAAAATATATAATAATTAGTAGCGAAAGTGAGTGATAAGAGAGGTAAGTGAAGACTTCAGTTGAACCTTCGACAACACAGCATCAAAGAGACTGGAGACGTGTCACGTATAAAGCATGAAGACTCTCGGAGCTTATATGAAGAGGCTAATAACAGTGGACGAGGCGGAAGAAGTATGCAGGCAGTGTTTGGCGCTTCGGTATCTCTGGCTACCCCGCTAGGGATAGAGCGTTAAGATATGTATGTATGTAAAAAAAAAATTTAAAGAAAACATGTCATTTTTTATATGTTTTCTATTTTGTTTGTCAACGACTCGAACCCGCTTGCGAACCGTGCAAGCGCTCTCACCACTGAGCCATGCGTTCTTCATCAGGCTGCATCGAAATTTTTATATGCTTTATACAACTTATATAGTTGTTAGCATCTCTGTGGGGAGATTATTACAGATTTCCGCTACCCAAAGACCATTACAAAGAACAATAATTCACACTGAGGATAAAAAAATACTCAAAGAAAACATATGAAGTAAGTATTTTTCTATGGATCATTTCTATGGATCATTTCTATGGATCAGTGTGGATTAACACTTTAAAAATCATAAAAATATTTATGTATGTATATTATAATAGTGATTTTAATCGTCAGAGTATAGATACCACGGTTACAAACCATAGAGGGTAGGCAAAAGAAGACTCCGTTTTTTCGACATCGAATTTTCAAGACGTTGTTAGCGAACTAGCCCAGTTAGGCTTATCTATTCCCCCGAGTGGAATTTGAACCCATAATCGTTACGCTTACAATCGGATGCCGTGCAATAGCGGCCTTTATAATATAAAATCAATTAATATCTAGAACCAAATAACGTAAATTACTTCTATTTTACTCGGTTAACTCATGAAATAGAGCGTCCAAAGCTGAATAAATTGTATTGAAAATTCAAACGCTGTTAAATTCAATATTATGCCTGCATGTATAATGTTACATGTTTGTCCGTAATACTATTTAGGTACTATTAATTTATTTAAATTTGACATTTAAAAAGATTTAAATAGCTTTCTCTATGTATATATATATATATATATATATATATATATATATATATATATATATATATATATATATATATATATATATATATATATATATATATATATATATATATATATATATATAATATATATATATATATATATATATATATATATATATATATATATATATATATATATATATATATATATATATATATATATATATATATATATATATATATATATATATATATATATATATATATATATATATATATATATATATATATATATGTGTACGTATAAATGATTTACGTCCAATTCTTCGCTTTAATAAGACGATAAAATCGCATTGAATGCCGCCACTCCATTCGCAAATCTATTACTCGTATTAGCGAGGCTCAACACGCAATACGCGAAGTGACGTAAAGCAGGGAACGCAGTGTCTTAATAGTGTTAAGACACTCCGTTCTTACGGTTCCTGCGGTGCGCGGTATAAAGCATGAAGCAATAAAAACAACATAACGTTAAATATGACAACTAAGACTATTATAGATACTTATGTCGTTATCATAATAACAAAATACATTTTCGTACAAGTACAAGTAAATGTACAAGGTAGGTACTGGGAAAGAAGCGGATATATATATATATATATATATATATATATATATATATATATATATATATATATATATATATATATATATATATATATATATATATATATATATATATATATATATATATATATATATATATATATATATATATATATATATATATATATATATATATATATATATATATATATATATATATATATATATATATATATATATATATATTCTTACGGTTCCTGCGGTGCGCGGTATAAAGCATGAAGCAATAAAAACAACATAACGTTAAATATGACAACTAAGACTATTATAGATACTTATGTCGTTATCATAATAACAAAATACATTTTCGTACAAGTACAAGTAAATGTACAAGGTAGGTACTGGGAAAGAAGCGGATATATATATATATATATATTATATATATATATATATATATATATATATATATATATATATATATATATATATATATATATATATATATATATATATATATATATATATATATATATATATATTATATATATATATATATATATATATATATATATATATATATATATATATATATATATATATATATATATATATATATATATATATATATATATATATATATACTTAGTCTTGCCATAAATATTGTTATAAAGAAAAGCACGATTTTTTTTTTATACGTAACATTTATTCCTTTCATAGTGAGTTAGTTTAATACATCAATATATAACTATTAAAAATATACAATGTTTATTCGAAGTGGTCCCCATTGGCTGCAATACAGTCTTTTAAACGTTGAGGCCAGTTATCAATAGCAGCACGAACTCTTTCTAGAGGAAAATTCTTCACTGCCAACCGAATGGATCGTTTTAGGGACTCCAAATTATCATGGCGTTTAGAGCAAGCCTTACTCTCTAAAACTGACCATAAATCATAATCCAATGGATTTAGGTCAGGACTTGACGACGGCCAGTTTTCAGTGCTGATAAAGTCCGGAACGTTAGTTTTCAACCAAGATTGGGTGGATCGAGCTCTATGACCCGGTGCCGAGTCTTGTTGAAAGCACCATTCTTTGTTATTGAACATGGTGTTAGTTAAAGACTTAACTACCGTCTCAAGAATGGTATTTTGATAAACTTGTGCCGACGTTTTAATACCTTTTTCACAAAAATATGGCTCAGTCACCCCTTCATAGCTAACACCCCACCAAACCATCACTGAAGTGGGATAATGCCCACGTTGTACTCTGTTTACTAATTACGAAGCTTCTTTAGAGCTTCCAGCATAAATACAGTCATTTTGTTTATTAAAATACTGCTCAATTGTAAAAATTTTCTCATCCGTAAACAAAATTTTTTTGTGACCTCCCTTTGCGTACCGCTTAAGTAGTTGTTTGGATTTTACCACCCTATTCTTCTTTAAATTATCAGTTAAGAAGTGACCAGTACGTCTCTTATAGGCTGCAAGTCTTAAGTCATCTTTTAATATACGCGACATGGTTCTAGGAGCTATCTTCATCTCCCGAGATAAAATCTTTTGCTTACGGACAGGATTTCTTCGAATTCTTTCCCTAACTGCTTTAATCACCTTTTTCACACGAACGATACGTGGACGGCCAGATCTTTTTCTGTCACAAACAGAGGAGGTATCATTGTACCTATCAATAGCCCGGTAAACAAACATTTGACTAATACCAAGCGGGTGGAGGGTTTTAAAAATTGCACTTTTCTCCATACCTACTTTATGTAAGGCAATCACAGCGATTCGGTTCTCTTTATCACCCCACTCCATTTTAATATAACAAATATTTAACAATATAATGGCGCGAAAATAAGAAAACACATCAAGCAATCATATAAAAATGACAGATTCCAAATTCAAACGTAATATTTTTATTAATATATATATATATATATATATATATATATATATATATATATATATATATATATATATATATATATATATATATATATATATATATATATATATATATATATATATATATATATATATATATATATATATATATATATATATATATATATATATATATATATATATATATATATATATATATATATATATATATATATATATATATATATATATATATATATATATATATATATATATATATATATATATATATATATATATATATATATATATATGTATATAGAATAGATTCCATTTTAGAAGACATAGGTCAAACATTTGTTAATTTTAATGACTTATTAAAGAGCCGAAGTAGCGTTTTATTAGAAATTTTGAACAAATTATTGTAAGTTAATTTAAAGCCATTTTGGTAATTAATTGCTTTATTACATTGCAGCCAACATGGCGTAATGGCACACCCCTGCCTGTAAACACGATAGTCGTGAGTTCGATTCCCACTTGAGGAGATGAATTATATACATTGTCACTGCTCTAATAACAAGACAAAGCGTGGCATTAAATTCCGCTACTAAACATCTTTAAAAAATATTTCAGGAAAGCGGGAACGGAGTGCCTTAACACTAGGTCTTCCTTCCGCCTATTCTGCTATTTGTGGTATACAGTGTGAACTGAACAAAACAATGTTATATATATTATAGCATACTAAATTACAATTTGACATTTATTCGATACAAATATATTATTTTAGTAAAAAAATATATTATGATGTTCATAACTTTTATTTACATACTTAACTGGTGTTACTGGATTAGAACCTACACTTAGTCACTCAACGAACTTTATTTTTCATCTTTCGTCGTTCGCCCTCGTCATAGTAATCTAAAAAAACTCATTAAAAGTCCTCTCATTACATTTTCTTTCATTTAATTATGTGCATAAAAAAGATGTCACAAAATTGATAGTTTCTTAAACCTTGGACGCTTCGATTTCTACTGTACAGCAATTATTTATTTACAAATGAGTCATCTTTAAGTTTTTAAACGACAACGCAGTTCAGAACGATGAATAGCCATAGAAGAGACTGACTGTATGGAATGGATTTCCAAACATTTTTAGTTTTTGTCACCATTTCTTATAACATTGTTATATTTGCTTCTACTTTTTTATACGACCAACAAAAAAATCAACAAGATAATTTTAATTTAAATTGTTTTTCAAACTATGGAATTAAATAATTTCATCCTCTTAATAAGCTGGCGAAAAATTGATTTATATTTTATTATAAAAGAAAAGTTAACGCTCAAATAGTGTTGTAAAATCATTATTAACGAGAACGTTAGACGATTCGTGTACAAAAGAGCTGTTGCTAGTAAATTATCGATTGCAATATCCACTCTATTCAATCATTCGTCTGGACCGAAGAGAATCGTTTAAAAAACAGTTTATATAAATAATAGCGGATGAAGCATTGCTTACAGTCAGTGCCGCGACGTCGCCTTCTACAGCCGTGACCAGGCGTGTTTAAAAACATACTGCGTTATGATATTATGAGAAATTGTTCATATGAAAATGTCGTTTTTAATCTGGATTTTGATATTTGTCGCGTCTAGCTCTAACGCGTCAAGTGTTACAGATAAACCGAGTGTGATAAAACGTGAAATTGACAACAGCTTCTTTCCTAACTGGGTGCCGTTTAAAAATAAACATGGAGATGAATTGGGTGAGTTCATAGATGTTAATAAGCCAAAGCCGAAGAAAAGGCTAGCGTTGCCGGCTAATTTCATTTTAAAAGCAATTGAGCCAGAAGGAGACGATTATTACGACAAAAGTCAAGGGGATAGTGGTGATTACTATGAAAAAAAAGAGTGGTCCAATTTAAATAGACCAGCTAATAACGTTGATCCTAAGGAAGCTGTTAATCCGGCTAAATTAAATATATCTGATATAGATGGTATTGTAAATATTATTACAACACCGAGCGATAGCCCCATACTCAAAGCCTTAAATAGGCGACAACCAAGTAAGCAAAAATCTAAACGTAAAAAAATAAAATCAGAAAGGAAATCTAGAGATAATAGTGAAAATTTAGAGAGTCCACAAATAAATGACGATAACGATGAAGACGAACCAAAGTATATAGATAATACAAAAAAGATAGATGATGAAAAAGATAATGTAGACGAAAGTGATGAAGGCAGCGAAAGTGAAAGTAAAGAAAAACACGAAACGCACAAGACAAATAAGGAATCTAAAGTTGATGACATCGAAAAAGATGACAGTGATGATGACGAAGAGAGTGTAGAGAAACAAAAAGAAGAGGCAGTGAAAACTGAGGAGCAACGTAAAAATGAGGCAAAGAAGGCAAAAATACTTAGTAGTGTTGACGAGCTGAAACAGAGACATGCAAAGGAGCAACAG
The DNA here is from genome assembly GCA_037178615.1 of Dione vanillae. Classification (NCBI taxonomy): domain Eukaryota; kingdom Metazoa; phylum Arthropoda; class Insecta; order Lepidoptera; family Nymphalidae; genus Dione; species Dione vanillae. The sequence goes on from JAZFAU010000406.1 coordinate 73,146, forward strand.
AGTATATCTGAAAAAATTAAAGAAGAAGAAATATTCAAAGATGACTTAGAAAGAGAATTAGAAAGAACGGGGAACAAAAGAGAAGAAGATTATGATAAATATGCTCACACTGGATCTAAGTGGAAAAAACTAACAGATGCAGATTCCTCAGAGGAAGATGAAGAACCTGTTTATAAAAACAAATATGAAATTCGTCCTTACAAATCTATAACTACGACTTCTACAACCACCACAACGACATCTCCAAGGAAACGTGTTCAACAAACACCTAGAAGGAGCCAAGCTGTTTCCACTGGAAAGCTTTCTGTATTTAGAAACCCTAATTTATATACAGTAAGTGATGAAGAATATGAAACGACAACTGCAAAAACAAACAAAAACGCATCAGACACTTCTCAACGGTTCTCTTCGAAATATTCATCATCAGATGAAGATTCTGTGAAAATTTCATTAGTTCCCGCCGACGATTCTAAAGAAGGAGAACCTACATTGTTTTATGCAAAGAAACGTCCAAACAAGCGGAAGTTCAAGATAAAAACTACACCTATACCTGATACAACGGCTGATTCTAGTCAAGAGACTAGCTCTCTAGCAGAAGTCAAAATAAGTTCTGCTTCCGTAGAAGTAAGTCCTACTGGAAGTGAGTCATCAGAAACTGCGCCATCAGGAACAGGAGCAGCTGTAACAGCTCCATCAGATACTTTTTCGTCTGCATCAAACACTGCATCAGGCGACGTCCAGGTTCTAGATGTCACAGCTGCCAGCACAAGCGATTCAGCTCAAGCTTCTACTAAAAAGAAGGAAAAGAAAAAAGATGAGGACTTCCACCGAGAAACAGGTTAGTTTAATGAAATAATATCTATTTTTGTAATATGTCGGCTATTCAAAATTTATCTCTATGAATTAATTTTTCGCTAGTAAAAGTCAAAATATTATACTTTTACATTTTAGAATTTATCAAATGAGTCAATTTTTTTAATATTTATAAAAAACGGCACACCGTTGTACTATAAACATAACGTTTGTGATTTCGATTTCTACTAGTTCGCGACGTTATGTTCCGCTCAACACGTAATTTGTCTTCTTTTAGCTTCACGCTTTATCCCGCTTATAGTAGGGTAGGCAGAGGGAACCGCAGGTACCGTGGGAACTTAGTGTTAAGACATTCCGTTCCCCGTCTTCCTTCTTTTCTAAGTTAGCATATTGAGTGGCGGAAATTATCGCCGCGCTTAACTAAATATATCGAAAGGCTTGTCGTACCACAATTCTCTCTGATTAACCTCTAAACCCGTTTATGAAGCAGTAAAATGAAGCACCTATAGCTTATATATTAAGCTAGATATATTTTTTACTTTACTAAATTGCAAAAACCTTTCAAACGAAGTAACTGACATATTCATACATTCATTTCAATGTTGACCAAAAATACTCGAAGTCAATTGCTGACTTTGTATACAAGATACAACTATATATGTATGTGTTGGTCGAGTTAGGGTAGAAATGTACATGACACGGAAATAAATAATTGATCTAACGACGTATCGCTTTCGGATCGTTACGCTGTGAGCGAATTGTAGCAAGCTTCAATAACAGATGTTATCGTGTAATATATATATTTTGCATATTTATATTATGTTTTCTTAATATTTATTGAATTTAGAACAGTAGATATATAGTGATATATATATACGTTTTCTATATTATATTGATGCTTAAATACAATACTTTAGCATAGAGTTAGTGAGTTTGAAAATAATAAGTTTTTAAGAGAGTTAAGATTATATGGCAATAAAATGGCCTAAAACAATAGTGTATAGATATTTATATAGGACGTAGAGAACGGAATGTTTGGCTTTCGTTGTATTCTCCTTCGGGTTTGGCTTTTATTAATATGGTGGAGTTCTGTAAATTATTTTTGTATGATATAAGATATATAGACAGATATACAGATATAAAGATATGTACAAATATGTAGATGATAATAAATAGAATTGAACTTTTCGTATAATAACTAAATACATTATATTAACATAATATATAATTAACTTAAGCTTTTATAAATCACATTAATAAAGTTACATGAAAGCTTATTATGAAGCTTTAAGCTAAGCTTCAAAAGACTGTAAAAATCACAAATTGAATAAATGTAATGTCGAGTTCATTGTAATATCAATTTACATAATATTTGCAAATATACCTTGCCCAAGCATTTGGAAAATTATCTACGAATATAATAAAGACCTAAGTTTTGTATATTTTAGGTATTATTTTATTTTATACAATTTTCTGGCAAATTAAAGATGGAACCTATTTGTTTAAACAGACCGTCACAGAACAGCGGTTATGTGTGCTTAAATAAAAATAAAATTGAAATGTTCTTTTTATTTTTATTTAGGAAAACGAAGCGCGACGATAAGTTCCGATAGCGATGTAGTTCTCTACTAAAATTTTTAACCCCTAAATTCTCTGTCTCTCCGCGAGATATACATACAGCTTAAGCTTGGCGCTAAGGTACAGCGCATGTCTGTGTATAGACGTGAAGTTGTAGATTCAAATCCCAATATGGGGAAATGAATTATTTTCATTTTCTTTAGTCTGGCAACAAGTCAAAAGCGCGGCGTTGAGTTCCGTTACAACACACAAGGCCTCTAAAGGTGAATAGTGGGGAATAGAGTGTCTTAGCACTAGGTCCTCCCGGTTCCTACGCTTCCCTCTGTCTATCCTGCTACGTGCAGGAAATAGTGTGAAAGTAAAAAATTAATGGAAAAATAAAAAAATGTAGTAAAAACAATAATCGCCTAAAATAATCAAATTATTCTGCGGTCGATTTCAATCAACAGGTGTCGGGATGGATCATCGACCGTGACACGCTCGCTGTAACAAATAAACGTTCAATCACATTGAAAGTAGTATGAGCAAATTGCAAAGTCATTTTTTTCCTCGATCGCAACTATTCTTATAAGTTGCGTAAAGTATAATTTGGCTCGTTTAGAAAAAAGACAAGTAGGTCTAGACTGAAAATAATGGTAATAAAAACAGTTAATACTTTATTCTTTCCCGCTTAAGACGTTTTTTTTCGCATATAGCAGTGGATAGAGAAGGAATTTAAAACAAAAACACTCCTTTTTCGGTTCTCTGCTCAATTATCGATATCGTTTTTTATGTGGCGGAATACACTGCATTACGAAGTGATGGCCTCATTACTGGTTTTTTTTTATGTTTAATTGTAAAATTTACATTATTTGACTATACTTCTATTCCTTTCAATTCTTAATGTGCTCTCCATGAAATTACATAACCAGTAATTGTGTAATACGACTAAAGTAATACGAGTTGTGTAATACGACTAATACGACTAAAATATAACGTATAATAAGGCTGGGATAGAAAAATTGGAAAATTTCTCTACATCAAGATAGATTTCACTTCACGTATTTAACAACACGATAAAACTATATGAAGTATAAAAATATATTTTACATTTTTAAAATATTTTAAGTATAAAATATATTTTTTTTAGCTTCACGCTTTATCCCGCATATTGCAGGGTAGGCAGAGGGAACTACAAGAACCAAATGAACCTAGTGTTAAGACGCTCCGTTCCGTTTTTCGAGGCTTTGCGTGCTAAGTGGCGGAACTCAACTCCGCGCTTTGCCTAGTTTCCAGAGCGAAGAAAATGGAAATAGAAAAATCCATCTGACCCAAGCGGGAATCGAACCCTCAAACCGCCGCGTTTACAGCCAGACGCTTACGCCTCTGCGCCACGACGGCCTAATGACGGCAATATATTTTTATTAATTCTATTATAGATAGAAGAATAGAATATAGAACAGGAATAGGATAGGTAGAGTAGAAGGATAGAATAACTTTTGCCTTACCTACCTGATATTGCAAAGCAAAGGGCTATTAACTATGAAACCGAAAATGGTAGGTTGAGATAATTTAGCGTAAAAAGTTCATTGCACTCTACCTACCTACCTACCTACCTACTTTGAGTGAAGCACGACAGCGTGAAGCTTTACAAAAAACTTTTAGAAATTCTAGAACTTGCTACATCCTGCTATAATATATTGTGCAAACTTTCCTCAAAGCTATGTAACTCCATTGGATGCTCTAGTTTGACGAGCGAATTGATTCGCCAAGCATTTTGTTGTATGATAAAAAACTTAACGGCTTCAAAGGTTACGATTAGTTACAATAGGTTTCTAAATAAATAGACGACATTGCTAAGAACTGTCCGCTTACGATAAGAAGTGATGAATATAATTAAAAATGACCTTGGAGGTTAGTCAACTACGGTTGCGACACCTAGTGCATTTTTAAATTAATCCTACGAATTGATTATTATTTATTTAGATTAGCTTTAGAAAGTTATCTCGTTTGGCTTTGATTCTTGTATTTCGTATCTCGTATCTCTTGTCTCGTATCTCGTATATTGTATCTCATATAGTGTATCTCGTATGTTACATCTTGTATCTCGTATCTCACATCTCATATCTCATATCTCGTATGTTGCATATCGTATCTCACATCTCGGATTTCGTATCTCGTGTCTCACATATTACCTATGTCGTTCCTTGTATCTCATATCTCCCATGTTATATACTGTAACTTGCACCTCGTATCTCGTATATCATCTATAAAAGTATTGAATAAACAATTGCAATCCCTTATTTTTTTTTTATAGCTTCACGCTGTATCCCGCACATGGGCAGGGTAGGCAAAGGGAATTGCAGGAACCATACGAACCTAGTGTTAAGACACTCTGTTGCTTTAGTCCTTGCTTTTAACCGTCCCCGCTTTCCGCCGTTTCCGAGGCATTGCGTGTTGAGTGGTGGAACTCAGCGTCGCGCTTTGCCTAGTTGCCAGAGCGAAGAAAATGGAAATAGAAAAATCCATCTTCCCCGACTGGGGATCGAACCCAGAAACCGTCGCGTTACAGGCAGACGTTGCGCCTCTGCTCCACGACGGTCCTCAAATCAATCCCTTATGCAATTATTATAATATGTTTATTTATTGACAAATGGTAAACGGAGTATATTAACAACACTTATGTAAAAACAAATTGAAGAATACAAAGTTGTTTAGATCTTGCCAAATTTAAGCCAGATTTCAAGCTATATAACCGTTCAAATTTTATTTGATTTTGTGCGACTGAAAGAACAGTCAGAAAGTCAATTTATAATATGGCAGTATTAATTTCCAATAATGAATCTCTTAATAGCTTCACGCTTTATCCCACACATGGCAGGGTAGGCAGAGGGAACAGCATTGACCGTGGGAACCTATTGTTAAGACACTCCGTTGCTTAGCCCCTACTTTCTCCTCTTAATATAATGATTTTGTGACTCAGTGGTTTATTCTAGTCTTAAGTACATTTTATTTATCTTCATACAGTAATTTATTTTGAAAATTAATTAATTTTGAAAATGTGTTTTTTTCTAAGAAAGATACTATTATTATTATATATATGCTATTATTATACTTATTTTCGCGTGATACAAATAATTATATACAAGTAAAGTTAATAAAGAAGAACGTGCTCAGATGGTTTGGGCACGTCGAAAGAATGAGTGACGAAAGAATGGTAAAAAAGATATACGATGGAAAAGTGAGTGGTAGGAGAGGTAAGGGGAGACCTCGGTTGACTTTCGAAAATACAGTATCGAAGATACTGGAGGAAGGTCACGTAAAAAGCATGAGGACTCCCCGGAGAGCATGCATGAAGAGGTTAATGACGACGGTTAATTATGGACGAGGCGAAAGAGGTATGCAGGGACCGCAGCGTTTGGCGCTCCGTTCTCTTTGACTACCCCGCTAGGGATAGAGCGTGAAGTTATATATGTATGTATGTATGTATGTATGTATGTATGTATGTATATATGAAGTTAAGAAAAGTGACATTTCACTTCTTTTTCCTTGCTTATTCCTTGCTTAAACTTTATAAAAACTAATAAAGGCTTATTATGACGCAGTGGTACAATATCCATCAGCAACCGAGATGATTCTGGGTTTGATTCGAAATAAGGGGATTTGATTAATTAAATTAACTGTCATTAAACAAGTAGAAGAAATTGTAATGAAATACTTTGTCCTCCACTTTCCGCCTTTTGAAGCTTGCGTGTTGAGTGGCGGAACTCAACGCCGCGCTTGCCTATTTGCTACGAGGTAGAAAACAAAAATTAAATAACAATTCCTCCCATAGTGGAAATGGAAACCACAAACTGACGCGTTTACAGAAAAACGATACGCCTAAATGAAAAAAGAAAACAAAACAACTAAATATGATACAGTGTTATTAGAAAAAATATGTCAAATAAAAAGCGCAAAGGTCTAAGTGACTCTAATGTCTAATTTAAATTTAACTTAAGCTATGCGCCGTTGCGTAACGCGTAATCTACTGGAGATAATGACCGAAAGTATGACAGTAGAAAGTTGTGGTATTGGAATGCTTCATTAAATCAATAGTGAACTGAAGATTCACTGTCTATCACCAAATTATTACTTTTTTTAAAAGAGACAAGTTTTTTTTTTTATTTTTTTTTATATTATTAAAAGTATTGTCCCTCTATTGTGATTATGGAATTCCTGCAAACTAGATTTCTTTTGCCTACTCAACTATATTATGTATAAAATACTAAATAAAAACAATTATTTAATTATTACCCATATCAATATCCCAATCAGGGAGAATTAAATTTCCTATTTGTATGCTATATATATATATATATATATATATATATATATATATATATATATATATATATATATATATATATATATATATATATATATATATATATATATATATATATATATATATATATATATATATATATATATATATATATATATATATATATATATATATATATATATATATATATATATATATATATATATATATATATATATGTATATATATATATATATATATATATATATATATATATATATATATACAAATATCCGAGCTTTGAGCTTTACTTCGTAACGAGATAAGTCATTCAATGTCTGCAACAAACAGTGACAATTGTATCTAAATCCCTATATTGTTTAATGTCAGTTAATCTAACCTAACTCAAGTAGATAAATTTATCTCAGAATTTATTGTATATCTCCATATAAAGAATCATAGAGAAGAATTGCATGTTAACTTATGAAATTCCTGTATTATTATAAAAATAACACCCTGTTTGTATCGTAAATTACAACTAAAAAATCTGTTATAATGAAATTGTTTTTTTTAGCTTCACGCTTTATCCCGCATATTGCAGGGTAGGCAGAGGGAACTGCAGGAACTATATGAACCTAGTATTAAGACACTCCGTTGCTTAGTTCCTGCTTTCTCCGTCCCCGCTTTCCGCCTTTTTCGAGGCATTGCATGTTGAGTGGCGGAACTCAACGCCGCGCTTTGCCTAGTTGCCAGAGCGAAGAAAATGGAAATAGAAAAATCCATCTTCCCCGAGTGGGAATCGAACCCTCAAACCGTCGCGTTTACAGATAGACGCTTACGCCTCTGCGCCACGACGGTCCTTTATGAAATTAGTAATCTTTATAAATAGAAATATTAGAATAAAAATTATTTTGTATTTGCAATTGATAAAAAAAAGAAATAATTTTAATTAAATAGTATAATACGTAACTAAAGCTAATATAATTGATTTTTGGCGCGAATATGACACACACACACACATATACACACACACACAAACACACACACACACACACACACATAAACACACACACACACACACACACATACGCACACATACACACAAAATGTCTAAATAAATATCTAAACAATAACCACTGTCGTGAAATATACTCAAAATTATTACTCACATTTACATACGTGTACGTAACATATATTGTTTGAATTAAAGCTATACTGTATGATTGTCTTCTACAGGTGGCAGCAAGGAACACCACGCCGAGTACGACGAGATACGCGAGGAACATGGGAAGAAGGCATACGAGGTGAGATATTGATTTCATTTAATAATAATAATAATCTTTATTTCCAGAATAAACATTCCTATACATATTTGAATTAACAATATAATTTATTAATAATAGAAATACAATTTACTCAGTACAATCCAAACAATATAAAACATTAATTTATAATAAATTACCATAATTATATATAATTCTTGGCAAAATTAAACTGAAACCTAGTAAATTTATATTTATTTTATAATTGTATAATACTTCATAAATATTTTGGGTGGAGTCATTCCCCTTTATGGATATGAACCCACAACTCCATACACCCACATTAACTGTCACACACTGTGTCTCTATGACAATAGCTTTACTATTATTATATTTGCTTGTTATTTTCAATTCATATATATAGCGACACTTAGTCTTGAAATTCAATACACACTCGTTGTATTTTTAGACCAAAAAATATTTTTATTCTTTAAATAGTACCAACACAAAATTCGTTCAAACGCGGTATGTTTAAATATTTATATATTTTCATTATGAGATATTTTTGAGAGAATAAATTTATGTATAGAATTGTCGTGGCGCAGAGACGTTGCGTCTGCTTGTAAATGCCAAGGTTTATGGGTTCGATTCTCACTCGGGGAAGATATTTAATTTAAATTTTCCTCGCTCTGGTAACTAGGTACCCTCTAAGTTCCACCACTAAATACGCAACGCCTCGGAAGACCAAAAGTGGAAAACGGAGTAAGTCAACACTAGGCTCCTTCGGTTTCCTCTGCCTACCCTGCTATATGCGGGATAAAGCGTGAAGGTAGTTTTTCTTTTCTTTTAATATATGTATAATTATAATACATGCTTATTATAGTTTAGACAGACAAAATTGCGGGTATACCGCCAGTTTTATATATAAATTTTAGTCGAAAGTGCTTCTCTCATTCAATTAGACCAAATTCTAAGTTAAGTTCTATTACGTAACAAGTAAAAATAGCAAAAGTGCTTATGAAAAGGGCAAAGAATATATTTAAATTCTGAACATATTCACACATAATTCAACATCTCCAGAAAGAAAGCCCTTCGAATATCATTTATTGCGTTTTTACGATAGAAACCAACGTGACGACCACCTTTCATTTTACGATTACGTAAATTGGAACGAATGTATCAGTTTTGTTACGGTTATTAGTTGGATGTCTGAAATTATTGGGAGATTAGCTTTTACTTATTGAACTTTTCGTTTTTCTTTTGCAACACGCTGTATTTCTATAACAAAGTAGGCAGAAGAATGTATTATTAATACCATATTTCCTTGTCTCCTTTTGAGGCATTGCCTGCTCTATATAAATGATCTAACCGTATGGTTAAGCTAAGCTAAGCTAAGTATATACTTTGTAACGAATATGATTTTTAAAGTGTTAATCCACATTAAGAATAGAAAAGATTTTGTAGACGAGAGAATCCTTACAGATACGCTAACAACGCTAAAAGTTGTTTAAAGCATATGAGAATTTCGTCGCGGCGTGACGATGGGCATGGTCAGAGTGATTGGACGATTTCCAAGAGGAGCGGGTTCAAATCCCGCTGCGTTAAAATTTATTATATGTTTTCTTCAAGCGCTTTCTCTTTATATTACTTTATACGTACTTGCATAATGATTAAATATGAATCACTATCGCCTAAGTGTAAACGATAACGGCATAATTTTCTCCGTTCAACACACAGTGTCTCAATTTAAATTGTAAAATGGAGAACGTAGAGTCTTATCACTAAGCTTTCTTTTGAAAACATTGCTATTATTAATTGATTTCAGATATTAATCTGATTTCAAATATTAATATTAATTTCTTCTCTAAGTATCGTCAACCGAGGCATTGAAAATATTTGTAGACCTAATTTTGTATGAAGCCAAGACTTTTCGTTTTGGAAAGGTACCATAAAAATATGTATATATATATATATATATATATATATATATATATATATATATATATATATATATATATATATATATATATATATATATATATATATATATATATATATATATATATATATATATATATATATATATATATATATATATATATATATATATATATATTATATATATTATATATATATATATATATATATATATATATATATATATATATATATATATATATATATATATATATATATATATATATATATATATATATATATATATATATATATATATATATATATATATATATATATATATATATATATATATATATACGAGGTGTGTTCAAAAAGTATCGCGAATTTTGAATTTTCGCGGGTTACGTATATTCGAATTTCAATTTTTTTGTGGCGTTATGTTGGTACTCATGTCTCTCACTTATGCCGACAACCTCGGCCATTTTGAATGTTCACTTAATTGTTGACAGCTGCTTTGCTTGCACGTGTTTTGGATCGTCTTCGATTTTTACCCATTCAAAAAAATGGATCAAAGAACGTGTATCAAATTTTGTGTGAAAAACGAAATTAAGTGCGCGGATGCATTCCGAATGTTGACTGTGGCATACGGAGAAGCTACCTTGGACCGAAGCAACGTTTATCGGTGGTACAAAATGTTCTCAGAAGGCCGAGAAGATGTGAACGACGAAGAGCGTGCCGGACGCCCGAGCACTTCAACAACAGACAAAAAAATTAATGAAGTGGAGAAAATGGTATTGGCCAATCGTCGAATCACCATTAGAGAAGTTGCTGAGGACCTAGACATATCGATTGGCTCGTGCCATTCGATTTTTATCAATGATTTGGGCATGAGACGGGTCGCCGCGAAATTCGTACCAAAATTGCTCGATTGCGACCAAAAACAGCATCGCATGAACATTGCTAATGAGATGTTGGACTCTGTCCGCGACGACCCAAATTTGCTCCAGAGGGTCATAACTGGTGACGAATCGTGGGTTTATGGTTATGACGTGGAAACCAAAGCTCAATCATCTCAATGGAAGCTGCCGCACGAACCAAGACCGAAAAAAGCGCGCCAAGTTCGGTCGAATGTGAAAGTTTTGCTGACAGTTTTCTTCGATTGCAGGGGCGTGGTGCATCATGAGTTCTTGCCACAGGGTAGAACGATCAATAAGGTTTATTACCTGCAAGTTATGCGCAATTTGCGCGAAGCAATCCGCCAGAAACGCCCGGTTTTGTGGAAGAACAAAAATTGGCTTTTGCACCACGATAACGCCCCTGCTCACACATCGTTGCTTGTGCGCGACTTTTTGGCCAAAAACAACACACTAATGATGCCGCAGCCACCGTATTCCCCAGATCTGGCCCCCTGTGACTTTTTCTTGTTCCCTAAACTGAAGAGGCCCATGAAAGGACGACGTTATGCTACACTTGACGAGATAAAGACGGCATCGAAGGAGGAGCTGAACAAGATAAAAAAAAATGATTTTTTGAAGTGCTTCGAAGATTGGAAAAACCGTTGGCACAAGTGTATAATATCTCATGGGGATTACTTTGAAGGGGACAAAATAGATATTCATGAATAAATAAATAATTTTTGAAAAAACACAAAATTCGCGATACTTTTTGAACACACCTCGTATATATATATATATATATATATATATATATATATATATATATATATATATATATATATATATATATATATATATATATATATATATATATATATATATATATATATATATATATATATATATATATATATATATATATATATATATATATATATATATATATATATAAAATCTATGTATTTTTCACTTTCGACTACCGATTTTTTATACTCAAATCCTAAGAGGACAAAATGATAAATAATCTTGTATATTGTGACGCACTAACCGAAATTAAAAAAAAACAACAATCGATGTAAATCGTTATTTAATAATTATTACATATTTTTGGTTTTACACAGTATAAAGAAAATACTGAGGCCGAAGCTTAAAAAGCTCTTTTTACATACAAAGCTTAAAATCAATAAAAAATATATATATTTAATTTCAACCCACTATATATATTTTTTTCTACAGTATATTTTTACTTCATAAATCTATGAATCAACCTAATATCGGCATATTTGCATCAAGCAAATACTCAATGGGTTGTGATTGCATCGAATATGAATGCAGTTTGATTTAACCAACATTTTGTACTGAACCGCCGCCTTTATTGCATTTGCAGTTGTGAATTATTTACATACAGGCTTATATGTTTTTATTTAAAAAATACTTTATAAAGAAATTTTGATTTAGACACGCTCTTTGTCAATTTTCGAAATAATTCGTACACTTTATTTACTTAGTAGAGATAAAATTGGTTCATTATTGCCTACTGGGAAACGAACTCCCAACTACAGTCAGATTGTTCTACTGCGCCATAACGGCCTCTCTTAATAGATGAAGCGAGATACTTCAGCAACAGCATGAGGCTAAATTGAAGTAGTATGAACGTTGACAAGCGCAATGATAGAAGATTCGATCCTCACTCGGGGTAATTCATTAAAATCAATGTCAAAGTTAAATAATTCTATTAAAAATAAGAAAATACAAACCTAATTCTTTGAATCTCAAAAACTTAACTACCTGTTCACGTAAATTGGTAATTTAAAGACTTTTTTGACCTCAATATTTTCCACTATTGTATTTAAAACAACGACATATTGCTCTACAATACTATAACGCAGTTGTTGAATTATTTTATTATAATAAATTATATTATACAACAAGGTGTTAATTTCACTGATACGAGTGTATGACAGTTATGGGTTCAATTCCCACTTAGGGGAGTCAGGGTAGGACTTTAAATAAATTTAAGCTCAAAATTTATCACGAGGTGCAGCCTCAAATATCGCTGCGTTCAAATTTTCATATGTTTTTCTTTAAGCATATAGACATGTCTCATTACAATATACTTCTATTGTATGTAACCTAATTGAAATATTTAATAACATACATATTGTTCATTGTTCATTCTTTAGTTTGTAAAAATAATAATATTTATATAACACATATTATTATACACTATATTGTTTACAAACACTTCTATCAAAATCTTGGTATTAAGAATGATAACATTGAAAGTTAGTGAAGCGTAGATGCGTAGCGCCTGCAAGTAAACGCGACGGTTAGTGGGTTCGATACCCACTCGGGGAAGATGAATTTTTCGATTTCCATTTTCTTCGCTCTGGCAACTAAGGAAAGGTGAGTGTTGAGTTCCGCCACTCAATACGCAATGCCACGAAAAAGGATGAAAGCGGGGAACGGAGTGTTAAGGCAACACTAGATTCCTGCGATTCCCTCTGCTTACTTTGCGGGATAAAGCGTGAAGCTATAAAAAAAACCATAGGTCAAGTGCCAGTCATTCACATAACGAGAGTTCCGTACCTAAATTTGTTGTCATATTCTCGGATTGTCAAATATAGACTATGTTGAAATTAACGTTATTTAATATATGCAGCTTTTCTGTGTACGTAAATTTAAAATTATTTTTTTTCAACCAACAGTTCCTGAGATTAGTGTAGTCAACCAAACAAACAGTAGAGCCGTATAATATTAGTATAGTGATAATAATAAAATACAGTATATTTTATTTAAATGTAAATAGTAATCGTCTTGGCGCAGCGTGATAGTGTCCACTAAAAAGCAGGAAAAGGAGTGCCCTGACACTAGCTTTCTTCTATCTACCTTTCCTTATGCGAGATTCACGTGAAACTATAAAAATATAAACGTCTTAAAGAAAACATATAAAAATTTGAACGCAGCGGGACTCGAACCCGCGCCCTCCTGCGGAACGTGCAGACGCTCTCACCACTGAGCCATGCGTTCTACATCACGCCGCGTTGAAATTCTTATATGCTTTTATACAACTTATATCGTTGTTAGCATTTTTGTAGGGAGATTTTAACAAATTTCCGCTACCCAAAGACCATTACAAAGAACAATAGCTTGGCGAGAGAGAATGCTATTTTTATTAAATATTTTTGATGATTTTTAAAGTGTTAATCCACACTGAGGATGGAAAAAATACTTAAAGAAAACATATAAAAACTTCAAATTTTTATATTTTTATATGCTTTAAGTATTTTTTCTATCCTCAGTGTGGATTAACACTTTAAAAATCATCAAAAATATAAACGTCTTTAGAAATAAACGGGTTAACTGTAACTGTGCTACAGATCCTTCACTTTAAGACTTGCTTTAACTTGTTTGAATTAGTTTTGTAAGTTAGCCGTGAAGATTGTTCGTGTACTATTGAAACTCGTTGGCAACTCGCTAGGTACTTATAAAGAATATTAAGAGAGAAGAGAATCATCCAATTATACTCTCCGTTTTTGGTTTATTTTAAAAATATGACTTACGTAGGAAGAAAATATGGCAATTGTATATAATTTAAGATCCTATAGCTTTACGCTATTTCCCGCATAGGATGGACGGAGGGATATTTGTATGAATGTAAACTACTAAAATATTTTTTTTATATATTCACGTTTTAATCCCTCGCATAGCAGGATAGGCAGAGGAAACTGCAGAAACCGTGAAAACCTAGTGCTAAAACACTTTACGCCTTTTTTAAAAAGCATTGTCTGTTGAGAGTGAAGGAACTCAACGCCGCGCTTAGCCCAGTTGCCAGAACGAAAAAATGAAAATAAAAAACCTATCTTCTCAGAGTGGGAATCGAATCTACAAACCGTCGCGTAACTGTAAAGTAATAGTTAAGATTTATAATAGTTTCGTTGCGTGGTTTTAAAAATCTAAGCATACGTAGGGACAGACTGCGAGCAGCGAGCAGCGTCATAGGGTATAGTGATTTTTTTTAGCTTCACGCTTTATCCCGCACATGGCAGGGTAGGCAGTGGGAACTGCAGGGACCCTGGGAACCTAGTGTTAAGACACTCCGTCGCTTAGACCCTGCTTTTCTCCGTCCCTGGTGATTACTATACTACTGGCTTCATTTTATTAGCTAATTACTTTTTAAAGATAAGTAAAGTTAGATTTTCCTTTTGAAAAGACTTTTTTTGACACTGACAAAAAGCGCGCGTAAATGTTTTTTCGAGAAAATATTTAGGTGTAGAATTTGCTTTAGCAATTATTCTTACACAAATAATTTCATTAAAAAAAAATAACAAAAAAAAATGGAAAAAATATCGTAGTACCGACAGTGATAGTTAACAAGTCAATTATATTCACCGTGGATTTAATTAGTGCGGTACAACGCGCTAAGCTCGAACACGCCGCGGTTATCTTCGCAGACTTCTTGTTCTAATCTTTGCCATTTTCATAAAATCTGCATACTGTTAGTACTTTTAATGATTACAACTTTATGATTTTTTATATATGTTTTTTATTGCATATAAAGTTTAATATATACATAGTGTACTGGTTCGATTCCCATAAGAGTGGGATTTATTATTTCATTTCTAGCGCCTCTTATCACGCAAAGCCTCACAAGGCGGAAAGCGAGAAACGGAGTGTTTTATCACTAGGTTTCCAAGGATTCTACGACTCTCTGCCTACCCTGCTATGATAAAGTGTTAAGCTAATTTTGAATATATTTAGTATTATACAATTACATTGTAAAATGTATTACACGAAATAATTCCGACGCGACGTGATGAAGAACGCATGACTTAGCGGTCAGTGCGCTTGTACTATCTGAAAGGGACGAGTTAAAATCTCACTGCATTCAAATTTTGATATGTTTGCATTAAATATATTTTACATTTATTTTCCATAAAAACACAGGGTGTTCACAAAGACATAAAGACGAACAAAGGACATCATGACAAAGAAGATCATTTGGACAAGTATGATGACCACGGCGGCATCGACAAGCACCACCACGAGCAAGACGACCACTACGGCTCCCACCACCACGAGGAACATGGCAAAAAACATGCTAAGGTAAGATTTTAGGTAAGATTTCAGGTGAGATTTAAGGTAACATTTTAATATTTTAAGAATGTATATGAAAAATATAAAATATGAGTAAAAGCGGAGCGTTGGGAACGGAGTGTCTCAACACTAGGCTCCCATGGTGTCTGCGGCTCCTTTTACTTATACTGCTGTGAGCCGTATAAAGCGTGAAGCTAAAAAAATAAGGCTACATAAACATATAAAACAAAAGCCTATTCTGTTGTATTTAATGTGCCTGAAAGCACTTGCTATCAAGCAATAAGGCCGTGCAACAAGTGCACGTACCTTTTTGTGGTTTTATTTTCTGTTACTTACTTTTTATTCTTTTGTATTGTTTTTTGCTTATGTTATTATATATTCGTCATAGTTTGTATATATTCTCTAGTATATAAATAGTAAAAATACGTATAATATTTAATTTAATTTACTTGCTATTAAACAAGTACGAAGAATCGGGCAAGCATTCAAAAGGGCACAGCACTAAAGGCAGCCACGATATACACAAGAAAGAGGAGTATGAGAAGAAAGTAGAGTTCTTCGAGGAAGAAGGAGACTCTGATGAGGAAGAGCATGATGGAGGATATCACAGCGAGAAGGATCACTCTTCTGTAAGTTATTCTTTTAATATCTTTTAGAACGGTAAGGATGGCAACGCATCCACATCCTCTGAGGTAGTAGATATCTATAGGCGAGGGTATCCATTTAAAATCAGGTGGCCCTCGCTTGATATATATAAAAAAACTATATTAAAGCTTAATTTAAGGCGTATAAAGCTGTTGAAAGTTAGATACGATGTGAAAAATTCTCATTAACGTATGTTTATTTTAATACAACTTAGTTTCATTCACTTTGTCTTTAAAAATACATATTTTTAGTATTAGTGGAAATGTAGAATGCTTTCGGAATTATTTATACTTTGGTAATTTATTTGAATTTTCCACTTAAATTAACTGCACACCCATCTATTATTTAATTGTTCAAAACGTTACTTAACCAGACTGGTCTCTAACAATAATGATACCACCAAACTCTTACTTCCTCGATAAAATAATTTTAATTGAAAATTACAAAATAAAATAAATATTCGGTAATAGTGATGCTCTAATAGACTACAATAAGGCACGTATTAGGTCAGTATACTGACATAAAAAATGAAATGTCAGTCACGTCGGAGCTAACAAAGACAAGGAATTATAAACGAAATTAAAATGACTTACACAATGTCAGTTAATTTCTTCATCTTTTGATATTTGTTTGAAGAGAAATTTAGTGTTAATTATAATTGAAATTTAATAATTATAAAGTTAAATATATATTAAGGATAGTCGTGACGTATAGGCACGCGAGTGACTGTAAACGCGACCGTTTGTGGGTTCGATTCCCACTCGAGGAGGATGGATTATTTCCGTTTTCTCCGCTTTGGCAAGCGAGGCAGTAAGTTACACCACTCTACACACAATGCCTTGCAAGGCGGGTAGCAGAAAACGGAGTGTCTTAACACTATGTTTCCTAAGTTCCTGCGGTTCCCTCCCACTCTGCTAAGGGAGAGATATAGCTAGAAACTTCTTAAAATATATACGAATAAAGAAGTAAAACATATACTTCTAATTATAGGTATATATAATACATATACATACTATCACATAAGCTTTACATATACCGTATACTAATGTATGGGACTCGAATCTTTGAACTTTACACTACGTTGATTAGTGAGAAGCTATTAAAAAAATACTCATATACAATTTAAAATATTTACAGTTTTTTTAAAATATATCAAAAATTCGATTAAAAATAATAAATTTTTAGTATTGTTTTCTTCAATTCATAATAAATCCCTCCCTAGTCCGCCCATTAAAGTGCATTATGCGGAATGGGTTTGTTAACTTCTCATAGACTTGTAAAGAAAATTTTCTATCTATGTACAGTACTGTAGAATGAACGCAGCTTTTGTTTATAATACTTTAATTAAATTAGCCTTAATTATTACCTTTTGTAATATTCATTGAATTAATAGTCATTTACGCAAGTATATAGCGATGTAGTTAGTATGCGTATGATTGCTTATAGGGAAGCAAAGAAAAAAGTTTATAAAGTTCACTATTTATATTATTTAATACAAAACGTTTGCACAGAAGAAAACACGGTAAACAAGCACAGTAAAGTTTGACAAACGTTAGACAGAAGGAGAGAGAGTGATAGCACAGAGAAAAAGATGTAAAACATAGAAAAAGGCAAGCGTTAATAATGCGTACGTAGCAAGTAGACGGTAAACGAGCGACACGGGCTTCGCGGTGGGCATTCGAAAACCGACTGATTTGAGGCACGGCTCGGCCGCGCGTCCAGCTGAGCGCGTACGCATGCACCGAACAATGGAGCCAGTTTCAAGTGTAAAATATATATATATATAAAATACGACGTACTTAAATATGTTTGTTTATTGAATATAAATAAAATATTGTATATATATAATATGTAAATAATTAAATATTAATAAGTATATATTATAATTGCATACATATTATGTGTGTATTAAAATATGTTCAGCCACATCACTCCCCCCCAGAGACCGTCCTACGGGCGAAAGTAGTCGGGGAAGTGGACGACACGACCAGACCGAGTTTTTTTGGTGTTGTTGTGGCTGTCGTTTGGCAAGGATATGGATTTAGGAGTGGAAACAGGAGAAGGAGTAGGTGTTGGAGAAGGTTCTACAAGGACATACGCTGGCTTAAGCCTATCAATCGACACCGTGACGCTTTTTCCTTTAATCAGTATTTTAAAGGTTTTATCCCCCCTATCCAGTACCTCGTATGGACCGGTGTAAGGAGGTTGTAAAGCGCCACGTAGAGAATCATCTCTCAAGAAAACATGACTCGATGACGTGAGGTCCTTGTAAATGAAGATTTTATCTTTGCAATGACGCGCAGCGGGTGACGGCTGAAGTTTCATTGCAAAGCGTCGCAACCGGCTAGTGAAGTCGGATATATCTACACTATCTGGTACAGATGCCTGAAAGAATTCATTAGGTAAGCGTAGAGGCTCCCCATAAACCAACTCAGCTGAGGAGGCTTGAAGGTCCTCTTTAAATGAGCTTCTGATCCCGAGCAGTACCAGAGGTAGCAAGTCAACCCAGTTAGCGTCTGCGTGACACATGAGCGCTGCCTTTAACTGACGGTGGAATCGTTCTACCATGCCATTGCAACTCGGATGATAAGCGGTTGTCCTTCTGTGTTTAAATCCAATCACTTTTCCCAAGTAAAGGAAAAGTGAAGATTCAAACTGTCTGCCGCGGTCGGTGACTATATCAGTAGGACATCCAAATCTGGATACCCACGATAATAATGCCTTACCAACGGATTCCGCTGTGATGTCCGTCATCGGAGTTACTTCGGGCCAACGAGTAAAACGATCCACTACCGTCAGGCAATAACGATAGCCTTGAGATGGAGGAAGTGGGCCAACTATGTCTACATGGACGTAAGCAAATCTAGCACGAGGTATGTTAAATGTACCGAACGGAGATGATACATGCCGGTGCACCTTTGCACGTTGGCATGAAAGGCATTTTCGTGACCACTCTCGACAATCTTTACGAACTCCGGGCCAAACGAACCGCTGAGATATCATTTTGGCCGTAGCGTTGGCCCCAGGATGACTGAGATTATGAAGACTGTCGAAGAGTTGTTTTCGTAAGGGCTTAGTCACGAAAGGTCTTGCCGTAGATGTGCTTACATCGCAATAGAGCATAGTTGAGCTGTTAGGAACTTGCAACTTTTCCAGACGAAGTGAAGATTCGCCATTGAGAAGTTGAGTGAGCTCTTGGTCACAATTTTGCGATGTTGCAAGCAAGTCAAAGTCGATTGGTCTCTGCAATTCATCGATACGTGACAAAGTATCGGCAACGACATTGTCTTTGCCCGAAATGTGTCGAATATCGGTAGTGAATTGCGAGATATAATCGAGATGACGATATTGCCGAGGCGAACAGTTGGCTTTTCTTTCGTTGAAAGCGAAAGCGAGCGGCTTGTGATCGGTGTATATAATGAAATGCCTTGCTTCCAACATGTGTCGAAAATGTCTAATGCTTTCGTAAATGGCCAAGAGTTCACGATCGTAAGGTGAATACTTCTGTTGAGTAGGGCTTAATTTTCTGGAAAAGAATGCAAGCGGTTCCCATTCACCATCCTTGAGCTGCTGCAAAACTGCACCCATTGCCACGTCCGACGCGTCTGTAATTAACGCCAGCTTCGCCTGACAGTCTGGGTGTGCGAGCATTGCAGCATTTGACAAGCTGTCCTTGCACTGCTCGAAAGCTTGAAGCGTGTCCGCGGTTAAGCTGATAGGCTGAGAAGCCTTAGCTGAGCCAGCAAGCAGGGCGTTTAAAGGTGCTTGAATTTTTGCGGCGTGAGGGATGAAGCGCCTATAAAAATTAAGCATTCCTAAGAATCGCCTTAGCTGCTTTACTGTCGCGGGCACTGGGAAGTCCTTGATGGCTTCTACCTTTGAAACTAAAGGCTTTGTACCGGATGAGGATATTTGGTAACCTAGGAATGTAACCTCACTAGCTCCGAAAACGCATTTCGCAGTATTAATGAGGATACCGTATTCCTTCATTCGCGTGAATAATTTGTGAAGGTGGACCTCATGCTGATCTTCATCCTTTGAGAATACTAAAAAATCGTCAAGGTAACAATAACAAAAATCGAAACCTCTCGTCATCTCGTCCACGAACCTTTGGAATGTTTGACCCGCGTTCCTAAGGCCAAATGTCATGAATGGAAATTCATACAAACCAAAGGGCGTAGTAATGGCTGTCTTCTTGATGTCCTCTTCAGCGACCGGTATCTGATTGTAGGCTTTCATTAGATCTATGGTGGAAAAAATTTTACAGCCAGCAATGTAGTGGGCAAAGTCGTGAATGTGCCGTATAGGATAACGATCAGGTATAGTGCGTGTGTTAAGCAAGCGATAATCGCCACAAGGGCGCCAACCGTTATCCTTCTTAGGCGCCAGATGAAGTGGCGAAGCCCAGCAACTTTCAGAGGGACGTGCAGTGCCATTAGCTAACATAAGCTGAAATTCATGCTTAGCTATTTTTAATTTGTCTGGTGCCAGTCTACGGGGGTTACAGAAGATAGGAGGTCCCAGTGTGGTTCGTATGTGATGAACTGTGTTATGTGTGGGTGTGATAGGTGTGCCAGAAGGGCGAGTAAGCTCTGGAAACTTATTTAATATTTTATGAAAGCGCGTGTCGCCAGTTAAGACCTTTACAGATGATACATCATTGACATTAGCAAATACAGCACTAGATGATAAGCTTGTGGTATTGTCAATTAAACGTTGATTGCGAACATCTACAATTAAATTATAAAAACTGAGAAAATCAACGCCTATTATTGGCTTTGTAACATTAGCAACAGTAAATCGCCATTGAAAATTACGCCTAAGGCCTAAATTTAAATTTAACTCTATGTAACCATAAGTGTCTATCACAGATCCATTGGCTGCACTTAGCTGGTAATCGGTTTTGACACGGGGTTCTCGAAGCGCAGATCGTGGGTAAACACACAGGTCGCTACCGGTGTCCACCAATAGCTTCATCTTTGAATTTAGATCAGTGACGAAGAGACGACTAGTAGAAGTAGGGCAATCGTCAGCCGCCATTAGCGACCGCCCATGAAGTTTTCCGCCTGCTTGAAGTCACACGGCTTAATACATTTGAGAGCCTTCGATCCGAATTTGGCATGGTACCAGCATACGGGATATTTTCGGTGGCTGGACTGTGACCTGGTTCTGTGACGCGACGATGAACGCTGTCGATTCGCTCTGGACCTGTCCTTAGGACGACATGATGTGCGAGTATAGTCATCGAGTTTCCTTGACAGATGTTCCACCATCTTCCTTAGCTCCGATATCTCACTCAATGGATTGTATGACGCTGAAGCACCAGACGACGTTGAAGCGACGTTAAGCGGTGATGTCAACTCCTGTATACGGTCCGCTAAATCTGAGAGCTGTTCCAAGGAATGGCTGGGTTGTGAAGCGAGCACGGTCTGTATATTATGCGGAAGTCGGTTACTCCAGATCGTCCTTATGAAGTCTTCAGGAACAGAGGGTCCGGCTAAATCTTGCAGGTGCCGAAGGAACTGAGACGGCTTTCTATCTCCGAGCTCCTCGTGCGTAAGTAGTTGTTTAACTTTCCTTTCATGAGATGCCGATAAGCGTCGAATTAATTCTGACTTTAATTTCTCGTATCGGTTTCTTACCGGGGGGTTGATGATGATGTCCTTAACAGCCTTCGCGTGATGTAAGTCCAAATTTGTAA
This sequence comes from Dione vanillae, assembly GCA_037178615.1. Classification (NCBI taxonomy): domain Eukaryota; kingdom Metazoa; phylum Arthropoda; class Insecta; order Lepidoptera; family Nymphalidae; genus Dione; species Dione vanillae. Next base: position 95,343 of record JAZFAU010000406.1, read on the forward strand.
TGACGTTCGTAAATTTTTGTTGGTCATTCGTGACGTTATAACTATCAAATTGGGCTTCCAATAACGCAAACCATATTTCAGGATCATCCGGAGAAAAAGAAGGAACTTTTAAATTGATTTTCTGCATGTCAGATGGCACGCCGCCATGTACCGGCGAATCCTTCACCCTTTGTGCACGACGCATGGTAACGTGTCCGCCATTACGTGAAGTCGCGGATTTTGCCGAGTCATCACTATCACTCATTTTCACTTGTGTTCGTCGGGGTCACCAGTTATAGCGATGTAGTTAGTATGCGTATGATTGCTTATAGGGAAGCAAAGAAAAAAGTTTATAAAGTTCACTATTTATATTATTTAATACAAAACGTTTGCACAGAAGAAAACACGGTAAACAAGCACAGTAAAGTTTGACAAACGTTAGACAGAAGGAGAGAGAGTGATAGCACAGAGAAAAAGATGTAAAACATAGAAAAAGGCAAGCGTTAATAATGCGTACGTAGCAAGTAGACGGTAAACGAGCGACACGGGCTTCGCGGTGGGCATTCGAAAACCGACTGATTTGAGGCACGGCTCGGCCGCGCGTCCAGCTGAGCGCGTACGCATGCACCGAACAATGGAGCCAGTTTCAAGTGTAAAATATATATATATATAAAATACGACGTACTTAAATATGTTTGTTTATTGAATATAAATAAAATATTGTATATATATAATATGTAAATAATTAAATATTAATAAGTATATATTATAATTGCATACATATTATGTGTGTATTAAAATATGTTCAGCCACAAGTACTTTAAACGAGATTATCATAGGTTCGATTCCCACTCGGACAAACGATGTCATTTCTCCGTTCTGGAAATACAAAGTGCGGTGTTGAATTCCGCTACTTAATACACAATGTCTAGAATATAATCGGGAAATGATAAAGGCTTGTCTTTGACGTTACTTTTACCTTTAACTTTAACTTACTGATAAATTCTCAGATATTAAGCGGGTAGATAATATTGCTTACCAGATGAAACTTAATAGTTCAAACAGATTTTTATCTACTAGATATTTCTATTTATTTTTTTAGCTTCCCGCTTTATCCTGCAACATGGCAGGGTAGGCAGAGGGAACTGTAGGGACCGTGGGAACCTAGTGTTAAGACACTCTGCTTAGTACCTGCTTTCTCCGTCTCCACTTTCCGCCTTTTTCGAGGCATATTTCTATCAGAGAACTTTGAAACCAAAATTTCTTATCTATTTGGCAAACAAGTACCAAAATCCTATCAAGAGCTTTACAGAGGTCGATCATCAATCACATAGATCGTATTTAACTCATTATTCAATTATTATAAATAGATATTAGATTTAATATAATAAAAATAATATAAGCTACAGTATATATATTTAGATCTTTCATTATATATGTATGGTGTATACAAATCATATTAAAAACTTTCTATAACACAATCAATGTCAAAAGAAGACTCTAAGTAATAAATCAAATTCAATTGTATTGTTAATATTTTCGTTCCTTTGAATATTTAAATTTCAAAGCTTTCAAACTGACAATTTTCTTTGTAATATTTGAATTTTCTTGATTTATTTCTTGTGGGAAACCAATTATCATATAGATTTTTTATTTAACATATTATACGCAGAGAAGAGTGTGTCAAACGCTGCGGTCCCTGCATACCTCTTCCACCTCGTCCACTATCATTAACCTCTTCTTACATGTCCTCCAAGAAGAATTCATGCTATATACTTGACCTTTCTACAGTATCATCAACATTGTGTTCTAGAAGGACTCCCTTTACTAGTTGTGATTTGTTTATAAAAGGTCATCCCAATACAGTGGGACAAAGTTTGAGTGCAAACACGATGATAGTAGTAGGTTCAATGCCTGGGTGATAAATTCTATCATTTTACTAAATAAGGCATATATATCTACGTTAATCTATGTCTATTATTAATAAACATAAAGTAGGGTCATATTACTTAAATGAATTTAAGCTAATCATGATAATTGTTTAATATTCCGTCTTTATTAATAATATTGTAAATTATTAAACTTTCAGGGTGGGCACTTCAAAAAGGGTGATTTCCACGCCGGCCACGCGGGACATTCGAAGGGTGAAAAGGGGCACTTCACTAAGGGAGGCCACGGACATCATGAAAAGGTAAACTAATCCATATGAAAATGTAAGCAAAAGGCGGGGAGGTTTTTGGTACGAAGTCGACTATGAGACGATACGTTGTGACAACGCCATTCTCTTAATATCTCGAATTTAAACGGAAAGCAGACTTGTATATCTGTTCTTTGTTTCACATATTTCCATTCTGAATTAATAGATAAAATAATTTTATATGTACAAATATGTGACTACGCTGGATGCCACGTAAAAATGAACAGACTCGTAAACTGAAACCTTGTGAAAGAGAAATATTGTGGTTGTCCGTGTATAGATTAAATATAAAGCTTTTTAAATTAAATAAAAAATATTTAACTTAGAATTGTTACGAGAATGATTATATATAAATAATTTAAATATTTCTAATCTATTTTAACATGAATACATGAATAAGGAGAAAAAGAGAGAAAAAAAAAGAGAGTATAGCCATTAAATTTTCTCTTTTTATGAAGACAAAAAACGTTAGTCCCTGCTTACTCCGTCCCCCCTTTCCGCCGTTTTCGAGGCATTGCGTGTTGAGTGGCGGAACTCAACGCCGCGCTTTGCCTTAGTTGCCAGAGCGAAGAAAATGGAAAATAGAAAAATCCATCTTCCTCGACTGGGAATCGAACCCAGTAACCGTCGCGTTACAGGCAGACGTTGCGCCTCTGCGCCACGACGGTCCTCTTTCAAATTATGTCACCGTTGAAGAATATTTAACGATCACAGATTTTTCAAGTCTTTTACTCTTTTTTTTTACACAAGCCATTCGTTAATACAATGTATTATATACGTGTTAAATAAGTTTATTATATAAGTAGAGGACCGTAGTGGCGCAGAGGCATAACGTCTGCTTGAAAACACGATGGTTTGTCGGTTCAATTCCCACTTGGGGATAATGAGTTATTCTATTGTCTACACTCTGGAAATAATAAAAAAACACAGCATTAAATTCCGCTAGTCAATACCCATTGCTTCGGGAAATGGAAGACCGGAAACGGAGAAGTTTAATATTAGGTTACTTCAACCTAGGGTTCCCAATGTCTACTGTGCTATTTGCGGAATACATAATAACATATTTATTTATATAAATATTGCAACCTTTAAATATATTAAAGTTTTGTGTAAACTCCACATAGCCCATATAAAGATCGCGTTAAGGATACTCTGACCCATTATTATTGACGTTGCGCTTTGGCATTTTATCATTTTATTCCAAAAGACAAATTACTTCTTTAAATACTATTTGCTACCACTATACTACTTTCCCTTTAAATCTACACTTGGGTCGCAAGTCCCAAGCACTGATCGGAGGCTCTTCCTACAACGTGATGGGTACCCACACGATGAATCCATGGAACGCTAAGTTGTTTCGTCTTTTCCAGGGTCACCAGGCTTCCGGAGGCTTCGATACCCATGGAAAACATGGCGGTGGACATCATAAATCAGAAGGTCATAGCAGAGGAAAGAAATGGGTGTACCACCATGGAAGGCCAGCTAAGAATGCGAATCTGGTCATCATTGACAGACGAGCTGACGCTTACCAGCATGGACCTTTTTACTATGGATAACAAAACTTTAAGCTTAAAAACTAATAGCTGCGTATATTTTTCTGACATTTAATTATGTACTTGTAGTATTAGAACGGTGTTTTCGAATGTTTTAGGCATTGTGCTTTTTAGTTATTTATTAGATTGTTATCATTTTTATGTTAAATTGGTTATTTTTTTTATAAATAAGTCAATTGCTATATGCCGAAGACTGAATTAATGAAAGAGAAAAAAGAGAGTGGAGACTATAAAAGGGGGAAAGGATATGATTTAAAAAGAGAAGACGCCATCAGCGCCTAATTTATATTTAATGTAATTGATTACCTGGTATGACGACATCAAGTAATTTAAATAAAATGAAAATTGGAGTGACTTAGCACTAGATTGTTTATTTTTAATTAAATTAGAGATCTATAAAATCTACATAATATCTCTATTTGAATCATGCGGAGTGATCATTCACTAGGCTCTTCTACTTACTCCACGTGAAAATGACGATGATGTATATTTATATAACATATACATATATAATTTTAAATTTATTTCATATTGTCGTGATATTAGGTTAAATGTTGAATATTAAAAATCATTTTAGAGCATTTGCTAAGTACTTGTTTAACTATCTTACACAAGTGAACGAAAGCCTAAAATATTTTTATTTTCGTAATAGATAAAATTTGCCACCATCATCTATGGAACAAAAAATGAAGGGCCATCGATCAAAACATAATGGAAAAGATTTTTTCCTATAAAACACAGCGATAGCGACGAGATATCTGTAATCAGTTGAGGGTTTAAGGACAAAATGTTGTCTAAGTCTTTTTTACCGTCCTCGACTTTGTAGGAGGATGTCGATTCGATTCCCAGTAAATATTTTATATACTAAATAAAAATAAATTTTCTTGCTTAAGCTTTAAGCTTAGTAAAATCAGGATCATAAAATTGAATTAGAAATTTATTATATACGTATTTAAAATTTAATATTATGTATGTTTGTATGTTGATAAGCTATTATCCTTATTATAAGATATTCTAGTTATAGCTTCTATGCAGTTTGGATTACGGGTTGAAAATTTTTAGTTTAAATATTTTAATGCTACCGATTATATTGTTTTCAGTTAGCTGTGTGTGATATTTAAGAAACATATTTATAAGAGTTCTAAGCACAAGCAAAAAATAATAATCTATATTCATCTAAATATGTGTAAAATTCACTATTTATAAATTTTATAATCACAGAGCTTAAAGCGTCCAAAAGCTTAAGGCTCTTGAGCTTTTTTGTTACCAAATGTAATAATATTGTAAATATCATATATCTAATATAGAACTATATGCTCAATTTGTATGTACGTTGTATGGGAATAAATTAAAAAAATATAATATATTTTGTTTTATTTTAATGTACCATTTTTATGTATTCCTTAGACCAAAATACGATTTCAATTGAAATACTCATAGCTCTTCCTTAAAGATGACATCATTGCATAATAGATATAGGATTGTCTTTGTGCTAGAGTAAGGGTTTAAATCCCAGCACTTATATTGTAATAATTTAAATATTTTTTAGTTATCTGCTTCTCACAAAATGGAGGGTAGAACAGGGATAATACTATTTTTGGATTGGCGAAAGTTTACGCCATGCTTTGCTTTACTTCTGATTCTGAAAAATTTGAGCTATTCATTGTTCTCGAGTGGTAATTGTACTTAGGTTGGTTGCTTCGTTTCCCCCTACCTACCTTGCAATGAGTGGAAGGAATAGTGCGCGAAACTATAAAAATAATAATATAAATGAAAAAGTTAGTTTATTTCACTGTAAGGCAACAACAGAATATCTGGGCTCCAATTTATGATGAATGAATGCAATTCATTTTACTACGTAATTATTTAAGGGTGAAGGCGCGGGCGGGTCGCTTGTAATATATAAAATAATTTTTAATTAGGCATGTATTGTGTGTTTAGACGTGACGGTGTGTGGATTCGATTTCTATTCGGAGAGGATGAATTATTTTATTTCCATTTACTTCGCTCTAGGTCTAGCATAGGAAAATCCGTGAGGGATTTTCCGCCTTTCGCCAAGATAATCACGTGTTTCTCAATACTATGTTCCCACGGTATCCGCGGTTCCCTCTGCCTTCCTTGCTATGCCCGGAATAAAGCTTAAAGCTATAAAATTATTGTATTTAAAAACACAAAAAAAGTTACTGAGTTTAGTACAAAATTTACCCAGTCTAGATTGTATTACTAGAATATAAGAGTATCCAGTGTTGGGCCGACAAATAAGATAACATTTTACTGGACGACATTAAACTAAAGAGAACCATTTCAATTTACATAATCATCATAAAAATTACTTTTTTGCTTTTCCTTCCTTTCAGCTTTACTGTTTCCCGTATAAATATAGAGATAATGGTGTTCAGACACTCCGTTTCACACATTCTGCCCAATTCTAAGGCAATGTGTGTTGGGTGACGGAACTCAACGATGCGCTTTGTCTTTTATTCAGAGCAATAAAATGAAATAAAAATCGGGGACGGAGAAAGCAGGGACTAAGCAACGGAGTATCTTAAAACTAGGTTCTCACGGTCCCTGCAGTTCCCTCTGCCTACTCTGCCATGTACGGGATAAAGCGTGAAGCTGAAAAAAAGGAAATAATTCATTCTCACGTCATAGAACTTCAACTCACAACTGTCGCGTTGACAGTAAGACTTTATGCCATAATTTTATAAGTGTTCTCGTTTTTATGTTTACTGTAGATACCTACTCTATAATAAAGAAAGATTTCTTTATTCATTTGAAACATAAAAGAACTCTTAACAGGAAATGAACCCGCAAACAACGCATCTTTGCATTATAAAATGTATTTTTGTTCCAAATATTTAGTCGATCATTTAGAATATATCTAAATCAATTGTAATCTAGAACGACTATGTTACGCTTGTGACGGCAATTGTTTATTTTTACTTATGTAATTGTAGCTAGGTAGAGGGTTCTGTAAAGTGCTTACGCATTTCACGTTCCTTTACAATGTGCCAGGAAGCGCCAGAACTATTAAATAAAATGTATACACCTGAATTCATAATTTTGTGTTTTAGCTGTAAAGGGTGACCCACATCCCACACAGCGTAGGCACTTCAGGAACTTTATTTATTTATAACTTTTCCACTTAGAATCAATAAGATGATCACATGTGTAGGTCAGATAGAGCAAACAGAGGAGTGTCAGAGGAGCCCAATTTGATAATAAATATTGAATTGAAACCTACACACTCCACGACTTGAAACTAAAGTTACGAGGGTTCCAAGCGCGGCCTGGTGAGAAGAGCCCACAACAAACTCAACCAGATTTACAAACGTCATTCTAACTTATGTAATATAATAACCTAGTTTCAAGACACTACTTCCCCTGTTCTCCGCCTTATTCGAGACATTGCGTGTTGATAAGTGATTAGTGAAACTCAACGTGGCACATTGCCTACTTGCTGGAGCTAAAAGAATAGAAATGAGAAAGTTCATCTTCGAGTGGGAATCGAACTCACAAACCAACGCGTTTACAGGCAGACGCTACGCCTCTGCGCCACGACGGTCTTCTGAATTCATAATATTATATTAAATTGACTTACGTTTTGCTAACTGCAATATATCGACAAGCTCTCTATATATTGTATGGTAAGTGCATTTTGCAATCACACTCCTTAAAGGCATGCATAATTTGAATTTGAACTCAGTCTGTTTCACGTCAAAGAACCATCACATGTCACAAGAGGGAACACAAATTGTATGCGTTTGTATAAAAATATAAATATAATATTTTGTAAGTATTTCTTTGATAATGTATATTTTGTAAGAAAATTCGTTTGCAGTATATCTATATAGCGTACCCGTGTGTCGATACACTTAATAGAACCGTGAATGGCTTTTGATTTGTTCTTTTTTTTTCGGGATAAAACGTGAAGACGTGCTTCACGCTTTATCCCGCACATGGCAGATTAGGCAGAGGGAACTGCAGGAATCATAGAACTTGTGTCTCCGTTCCTTAGTTCCTGTTTTCTCTGTCCCCGCTTTCCCCCTTTTAAGAGGCGTAGCGTGTTGAGTGGCGGAATTCAACGCCACGCTTTGCCTAATTTCTAGGCCGAAGAAAACGGAAATAGAAAAATCCATCTTCCCCTCATGGAAAACAAATCCACAAACCGTCGTTTTATAAATTGTTATAAATATTATTTTTCACATTTTAGAGTGTTAATGTTGATAGAGAAATTTTGTATTCAATGTAATTTGTAATATATACATTATATAGTCATGATATGGTGGCAAATATATAGTAACTATAACGACTTACAAAACTTTCCGGTATTTTTTATTATCTGAAATTGATGCTTCTTGAAAGGAAGTGATTGTTAAAGCTTTATTATACGAGTATATAACAAACAAGTTACTGTGTAATAAACCACAGTGTAATAATAACTAAAAACTTATTTTTCATACAAATACAGCTCATCATCAGAAAATCTGACATATACTTCATATAGCTTTTAGCACATTTAAGTTAACATTCACGCATAAATAGGAGTTTAAAAAACTAGCCTAATTTTAAAAAACATTCTTTGTAACATACACACACACACACATAGCTAAGTGCAGAGTAGCGGAACTCAACACCGCCCTCTTGCCTAATTGCAAAAGCGTAGAAAATTACATTATCAAATAAAATAAAATAGCTATACCTTATTGAAAGCCGTCCACAACGACAACGCATAAGAAATAATGGCACACCATGAAACTAGAGTTTTATTTCGAAACCGAAGCTTATATTCCACGATGTACCGTAATATATACCTACTAACGGACCGCACCGTATTCTTCTAGTGATTAGATTTCGACATATAAATATTATTTATATATTAATATTTTTTAAGAGGACCGTCGTGGCGCAGAGGCGCAACGTCTGCCTGTAACGCGACGGTTACTGGGTTCGATCCCCAGTCGGGGAAGATGGATTTTTCTATTTCCATTTTCTTCGCTCTGGTAAACTAGGCAAAGCGCGGCGTTCAGTTCCGCCACTCAACACGCAATGCCTCGAAAACGGCGGAAAGTGGGGGCGGAGAAAGCAGGGACTGAGCAACGGAGTGTCTTAACACTAGGTTCCCACGGTCCCTGCAGTTCCCTCTGCCTACCCTGCCTTGTGCGGGATAAAGCGTGAAGCCTTAAAAAATGAAAAAAATAATAAAAATTTTTAACTACAAGCTTTATTCTACTCGTAGTAGAATAAGCTGAGGGAACCGCAAGCATAATTGTGAAGAAGATATATAACATAAAAGCTCAAGTCACAGCAGGATGGGGTTGGGATTATTCTGTCCCTAAATTTAATACTAGAATAGCTTAATACTGGAATCTTTTAATTAATTATAAAATTATAAAGGATTTCGCTTTACAAGTAGTGATTACAGTATATATTATAACGATAAGCTTTATGTTTAGACAAACTAAAATAAAAATTGAAGCTTTTAAATTTTAAAACTTTCTTTCAATTATATTTCTATTTAAATATATTTTGACGAAAAAGATTACTTAGTAAACCATTTTTCGCTTAATAATTTCGCATACGTTTCGCATACGAAGTCAGCGTCTCTTTTGTCTGACCAAAGCGAATAAACTATTTCTCGCCTCGACTGCGAATCGAACCCACAACTACCGCTGCCACAGTTACTGACTTGCTTCAAACGTCAATAAGCACGTTGATATTAAATAAAGACCCCTTTTCTGCAGAAAAATTCATTTTATTACACAGATTCTAGTCCCCGGAAGTCAAATATTTAAAGGCATCTTAATTGTCCAAGATGCCTTTAATTGAATTTTTGGCTGTTATTTTTTATGTACACAAGCTTTTGTTGCTTTCTTTTTGTTTAACAAAAAGATGATTCGGCTATACAATATCTAAGAAAAATGAAAACATGAAAATATTTGCCTCGAGGCGCAATAGCACACTGGTTACTTAAAATCGCGACGGTTGTGAGCTCGATTCCCAATTCGGGGACTGAAGTACTTTTTGTTGCATAGTTAGGTGCTTTTTGTTGCAAAAAGCGCGAGTTCAAATCCCATTGTATTTAAATTTTTATATTTTCTTTAAGTTTTTTTTCTGGATGGTGTGGAAAGGCATTGTCCCATAACAAGGCAAAGCGCAGCGTTGAGTTCCACCAATATTTCAAAAAAATTTTAAGTATTTAAGAAAAAATCTCGAAAGCTTTTGGGTTTAAACTAAAAGAAAATTTACCTACTTTACTTTAAGCGCCTAAAAAAAAACAAAAAAAAAAACTATATCGTATGCCTTTTAGCTATTACGGGCGCTTGTTCATAATTCAAGGCCTCATTCACGATATAGAGGTCAACGCTTTTGCGATACAATTTCCCCGTTGGAATGAAATTCTCGTAATGAGACAGTTTAACTACCATTGTTAAGACGTTGGTAGATATGCTGGAATTGATACGAGAATATATTTTATATGAATAAATATTTTGTAAGGCGTTCGAAGCGTGGAATTTTAGACTTTAAGTGTTAGAAATTAAAGGTTATTTTTAATATTTATTTTGTTAAATTATTATAGATCTCCGGTCTGATACTTTATTATTTTTTGTAAGTCAACGCGCCTGGTTTAAAAGGCGGGAAATAAAGAAGGAAGTCATATTCTATAATCTCCAATTAATTCTACATAACATCAGAGGTTACTGTAAGGCATTTAAAAAGTCAAATTCGAATAATTTTATTGAAAGTAAGAAGTTACTACATGCTTCATTTTTCGTCAACGTCAAATAATTTAATTTACCACCGGTTAAGTAAAGCAACAATTTTTTTAATATTGAAATAACTATAAATAAATAATATATCTCTTCCATAACATTTACGAAGTAGACGACAAAAGTGAAGGGCACGAGTCGGAAATGACTGGTAGATGGGTGCGCAACGTGCTTCCGGCGAGCTGATGGGATGAAGACAGACGTCTTGCAAGAGTCGGTACGAAGCGCATTGTTAGTGTTAAAATTATATATATATATATATATATATATATATATATATATATATATATATATATATATATATATATATATATATATATATATATATATATATATATATATATATATATATATATATATATATATATATATATATATATATATATATATATATATATATATATATATATATATATATATATATATATATATATATATATATATATATATATATATATATATATATATATATATATATATATATAAAACAATTAATTTTGTCCTCATCATCTAAGTCACAACTATCGCATTTACAATAAGACGCTATGCCGGGCACAATAACTCATTTACGATATGTTAACGACATAAAAAAATTTAAAAACATTATCGGAAGTCTTCGACTGTCCTAAAACTAGACAATAGTTCTAGTAATATATTAGTTATTTTTTTATTTGTACTAGACATTACAATAAATACAAAAAAAGGAATGTACAAAAGGCGATCTTATGGCTATGGCCATCCTTTCTAAATAATCTTTAAAATTGATATTAATATTAAAATTTATAGTGTTTCGTCAATTGATTCTTCTCACTTTAAGTATCCAACCATTTAAATATCTGAACTAATGGGTAGTTTGATTGGAACTTATAGGCGTCGTCTTCACAACTACAAGCGTTATTTTTATCAACAAGCCACAGCTGTTTTAGTTTATGAGTATTTACTATTAAACGTAAATTATAGTTCCTTCGCATTTTAGTTTGTGATAGCCTCTTTGAATACTTCTCTATACTCCTTCAAGACCCTGTGTGGCAAATTTCAAGTTTATGGCTGCACGATGTGTCATTCGAAAAATTTTAGACTTTTTTTTAGCTTCACACTTTATCCCGCACATGGCAGGGTAGGCAGAGGGAACTGCAGGGACCGTGTGAACCTAGTGTTAAGACACTCCGTTGCTTAGTTCCTGCTTTCTCCGTTCCCCGCTTCCCGCCTTTTTCGAGGCATTGCGTGTTGAGTGGCGGAACTCAACGCCGCGCTTAGCTAGATTATTGGTAAATATAAATACACAATATTTATGTATAACGGTTTATTTTTTTTTTAATAGAATATGAGATTGGTAAAGTGATTTCATAAAATCACTTATGATTACCGATTGCAATCTATTACGCCCGATTGGGCGTTGATTGGAATCTTAAAATGAACATATTACATAACTTATTTAAATACGCATTTCATGTTTATATGGTTCCCGCGGGACCATAAAGCGGGGACGGAGAAAGTAGGGATTAAGCAACGGAGTGTCTTAACACTAGGTTCCCACGGTCCCTGCAGTTCCCTCTGCCTACCCTGCCATGTGCAGGATAAAGCGTGAAGCTAAAAGAAAAAAATGTTTATATGGTTCGTAAAAAGTATGAGGACTCCCCGGTGTAAAAGTATCAGGCGGAAGAGGTATGCATGGATCGCAGCGTTTGGCGCTGCGTTGCCTCTGACTACCCCGCTAGGAATAGAGCGTGAAGATATATATGTGTGTGTATTTATATGAAAATAATAATTGATTAAACAAATTATATAAGTAAGTCAATTTTCTTTCAAGACTTGACATGACCTTTATTTTCTATTTATTTATTTACTGAAACTTAGACTAATCTAGAAATAAGGTAATTGTAAAAAGTAGACCCCCTGGTGCAGAGACGCAGCGTATGTCTGTAAACGCGACGGTTTGTGGGTTCGATTTCCACTTGGGAGAAAGAATTATCTCTATTTTCTTAGCTCAGGCAACTAGACAAACGACATTGGGTTCCGCCACTCAACACGCAATATCTCGAGAAGGCAGAAAGCGGGGAACGGAGTGTCCTAACACTAGACTGCCACGATTCCTGCGGTTCCCTCTGCCTATCCTTCTATTTACAGGATAGGCAAACTAAAAATCCCATCCCAATAACATCACAAGCTATGGCCATTCTACACTCCACAAAAGAACCGGTTCAAATCCAAAAAAGGACAAGAAAAGCCATATCAAATTTAAATAATTTTATTCACTTATCTCATTAATTAATATAATAACATGCATTCGTATCGCTAACAGTAAAATAAGCGTGTCCGCTACAAAACCCGCCGCTAGTCGTACGTAGCCAACAAACTTGTGACGTAAAATACTCGTATTTTTTGAATTTTCGTTTCTTGCTATATATTTTAAGAAAATTCACTCATTTCAAACATATATGGAAATGTTTAACGTACTCTTTCGGCGAAACTTAACGCCGCGCTTTCATTTTCTAAAAGATGCAATATCAATGACAATTTAAAAAAATAATATTATCTGTATGTTATAATAAAATAATCTATGGTAGTGTAAAATCAATTTCAGAAAAAAAATGCAATTATTAAATTAAAAATATGATTCTATTAGTAAATACAAAGCAAGAAACGCCAACTTGTGAAGATTAATATTAATTTAACAAAAAAAGTACAACAATTATGTCATTACATTCGAAAATTTATTTTACAGATTAAAAAATCGATTTCCCCAAAAAAAAAATTAACAATCGATCAATCAACTGTTATATGTCAAAAAATTTCAAATAAAATCGATTTCTCTTAAAATCGTTGAGCCCAAAACAAAAATGGCACGAAAATACATATAACATACATACTTACTTGTCATCTTATATTAATAAATAATGTGAAAAAGAATCGATTATCCAAGTAAATATTAAAACTCGTTTACAAAATCGTTTAATCAACGACGCTAACCTCACTAAGATTTACACGTGTCCATTTACAATACACCTACCGTAATATTTACGAAATAACATATTCTAGAGCATACTTAGCAATGATGAATAAGCGTAAAAATTATAATTTATAATATAATAATTATTTTTAAAAAAAAATCGATATTCCCGTCGCACGAGTCTACACTAATCGAGCTAAAAACTAACGATTATTTTCTTTGTGTAACCATTTTGTGCTCTTTTAAGATTAAAAAAATGTTTTTTTTTTTTTAAATATTGCACAGTTTGTTTTAAATCTAGGCCAGATTCAATTTAAAAATAATGGCAAGATAAGACTAATTTAATACGTAAATAAATATTTACGTTTAAATTGGAATGAATCGATCATTAATAAAATATTGCGATATGAATTGTCTTTTTCAATACAATTTTCTTAATAAATAATAATAAATATACGTGAGTATTCAAAAATTAAATAAATATTAACAAAAATAAAAAACACAACACAATTAAAGACAAAAATACATAAAAGACAATAAAATAGCTTCATATTGTCTTTTTTTAAGTGCAATGTTTTAACAATTATGGAATAATTTATTCGATTTATTCAGATATACGTCTCAATAAGCATTCTGAAGATATAATTTCTCAATTAAACTGACATTACAGCAATGTCAGTGTCATATTTTATTTTTTTTTAAATTTAAACAGTTTTAAATTAAATTAAAAATGAAGTCACCTTTAAACGCCATATTCATATCAAAGACAAGTAATTTTTAAAAATATAATGCGATTGTGTGTCGTTTATAAATTTTAAGTAAGTACTAAACGTGAACCAAATCAAACTTTTGCTTAGTTATTGAGTGAAGCAAGTTAAGTTTAAAAACTATAACATTAAAATTCACAAATAATATTACTAAGCCACTGGAAACATATAAAGCTCGAATAAAAAGACAATAAATAAATAAAATAAAAAATCCATTTCTCATACAAAAACCAAAAAAAGACATATTTACGTATACACCCGTCTCGCTCACACACATGACAACAAAAAAGACAAAAGATTAAAGTACACATAGTATACAATACATCTCTCTCTTTCACATGTATTAAAATTAACAGGCATACAAGTGCTATATCCATCTCGCTCATACAAATAAAGACAAGAAAGACAGCGAGAAGGGTACACATATAGTCATCTCCCTCACACAAGTTAAAATAACAATACAACAAACTCTATACCCGTCACGCTCGCACATATCAAAATAAGAAAGAGACAGCGACACACAAGTGGACTAGTTTCAAAATCCATCTAAACTATTCCCATTAAACACGTTACTATACAGTTACTTCTACTGTGCTTAAAGACTATATTGTCGAAAAATAACCGGTGGTTTTTTTTTTTTAAATAAATGTATTGAATTTTATTTTTTAATTAATGCAGAATTTGAACCTACAACCTTATTCACATTCCTTTAGCCGATTAAACTAAGTAGGTAAATTAAAGATTACAAATTTAGCCAGATAGCTCAATGTCGTAGGTTCGAACCCTTTCACACAAAATTCAATACACTTAAAAACCTTTGTGTACAAACAACACTTTAAAACATTATAAAATAGCCGGTGGTGAATATTTTTCTTATTATTTTTTAATACTATATTTAATATTATTTATATATTAAAGATATCAAATCGTTTATATCTATACATTATGTTAACTTTATATATTACATACTATAGTATATCACTAAAGTACACATTTGTCGAGTCCGGTGGTACAAGGTTGTTGAATTTTGAACATTCCTTTAAGTCATATTAAGATCATTAAAAAAGAGAAATATAACAAATCAATTTAACCAGATTTTATATAGCCTTATGTAGTCCATGGGCTATAACTAATATAGTCTAATATAGCCCATGGACTATATTAGACTATTAAGAAAAGCGGGAATAGCTATTTTCAAGATCACAATATTATCAATAAGTTTTGAAATCACAAATAATATAAAAAAAAGTATTACGATCTGTTCTTGTCTCTTTATAAGAAATATAAGGTAAAAAACCTAAAATTTTATTATTTATTAAATTCAAGTATTTAATTATTATATTGCCCTTTTTTAACAATCTTTTTCAATATATAAATTTATATATAAGTAATTATTCATGCATTTTCTATTCTAAGGTGACTAAATTGCATGTTCTACAAACATTAATAGCAGTTTATAATGAAACATAATATGATTACCAGGACTTCATATATATAATTTCAAATATCGATATATATATATATATATATATATATATATATATATATATATATATATATATATATATATATATATATATATATATATATATATATATATATATATATATATATATATATATATATATATATATATATATATATATATATATATATATATATATATATATATATATATATATATATATATATATATATATATATATATATATATATATATATATATATATATATATATATATATATATATATATATATATATATATATATATATATATATATATATAATCATTTATTAAAGGCAAGCTTTACTCTCAGTTACACATTAACAATTGTAGAACATAAATTTGTCGACATTCAATTATAAGTCGAATTAAATATACATATAAATTAACATTAAAACAATTTCATTTGTCGTCAGAAAACAATTTTATTTAGTAATACTAATTGCTACAATAAGAATAAAAAAATGACTGAACTGACAACAAATGTCTTCGGGTTAAATAATATTCTTTACAATCTAAGCATATGATTAAAAAAGTATAAAAGTATAAGTATAAAAAAGTATAAATATAAATAAATAAAAATAATAAAATAAATAAGTATAAATCATTATAAATATTTATTTCGACTTACAATTAAATAAAACATTGCTATATGATATGAATACACGTAGTTTTTTTTTATACAATACATATATAATTTAGTATAACTTTGTCATAGTTAATGTAGAAATCAATCGTTTCAAGCCCTAGTTATAGATTCGAGTCCGTGTAGGGCAATTTTATTTTTGCCCATATATGTGATAAAAATACATTAACGATTCCTTCTTCTCCTTTACCCATTTGCTTTTGTCAAATTAAAGTTATCTTCTATTTAAGTAGTTGCAAATTATTAGAAATAAATTGAACCAGTTCAATTAATAAAGGCTCTCAAGAGGCTCTTTACACGTCATAGTTCCATAGTATTTGACAATATCCTCATATGTCCCCCCCATAACATGAAGGCCCCATACAAATCATACAAAAAAGGCCCCATACAAATCAATATTATTTTCGTGTCAACAGGGCCCGATATTTGTTATTTTTACATAAATATTTACGTAAAACTTAATATATAAAAGTGTTTTAATTTTTTTAAACATATTTATAACAAACCTAACGGTAAGTCACATAAGCCACCCAAGGGGCCGAGGGGCGCCTTAGCCTATGTTACTGATTTTATCTCAATTCATAATAATACACAACTAAATCAAGAGCAAAGGAGGGCTCCTTCAGGCGGCCTGCTTCAACACAGCTCCAAGCACTAAGTAATGAGGTGCGGCGTGTGGAGTCTGCTGGCGCGAGGGGGCCTACGTCTGGGGGCCTCATCACTATCAAGCTTTAAGAAACAAGGCCCGCTGTGCTGACTCATCAGAAAGAGGGCCTCATCACCATCAACTACTAAGTATTAAGCCGCGGCGGTGGATTCCTCTAAGCTAGGGGGCCTCATCACTACCAGCCACTAAGTAATAAGCCTTGGCGCGTGCAGGCCGCTGAGCCGGCGCGCCAGGGGGGGCCTGTGGCGGGGGGCGTCGTCGGCGCGGGGGGCCCAGTCCTGCAGGCGCGCGCCCGCCGCCAGCCGGTGCGTGAGGCGGTGCGCTATGGAGAAGCCGCCGCTGCCCTCCAGTTGTGTTAGGACTATTATCACTTGCCTGGGAAAGGGGAGATAGGGGACTGTACACATTACTGGGATTGTTTATTAATACAATTTGTACAGTTAACTTAGCGACAAATTAATATAAAAATGTCAAGAAACGTCAAGAAGTAAGTTCTAATTTAACTCATTTAATAAATGAAATAGTAATATTTTTTTATTATTGGAATATTTGCACATATAAGATAAAACAACAAAAAAAACATTTAAGTTTATAAAAATAACTGTAATAGAAACCCAACAAGCAATGCCTCTATAATTCATATGGAATTTATTGGCATTTGATTTCTTTTGCAAACTCACACGACATTAAATATTGCAAACCACAGATTAAAAAAGTATTTTTTTACGCAGCACATAGATAAAATTCATTATTTAATTGACAACGCATCCATATCCTCTCAGGTTGTAGATGTCTATGGATGAGGGTGTCAGAGGGTCACTTAACATCAGGTGGCCCTTCTGCTCGTTTGCCATCTGATCATACCTTTTTTTAATCAATTAATTTCTTTATGTCTTCACGCTTTATCCCGCACAACGCAAGGTAGGCAGAACTGAAGGAATCATAGCAACCTCGTGTTGAAAACTCCGTTGCTTAGTTTCTGCTTTCCACCTTTTTCGACGCATTGCGTATTGAGTAGCGGAACTTAACGCCGCGCTTTGCCCACTTGCCAAAACAAAAAAAAATTGAAAAATCCATTTTCCTCTCATGGAAATCGAATCCAATTAGTGTCGCATTCTCTACGCCAAGAATCTAAACACATATGAAAAAAAAATAATAATAAAAGTACAATATTTCAATAGAATATTCTAGTACAAAGCATTATACCTATGCAACGGCGGCACAGAGTCTATTGTCTTGAGCTCCCCCCGCGTAGACACCACGTTGTAGCTCTCCTGGCAGTCGCACTTCACATGTATCCACTTGTCGGTGTGTCTGTTCTCTACCATTACTACTAAACCCGCCCAGCCCTGGAATATTTCAAATATGACTATCAAAATCATCAAATTACTAATCATAGAGGAGAAGAAATGGCGAAAGAACCTCTTCAGTCCATCTTGTACTATAAATATACTTATACGAGCTAGTAGCTCGACTAACTAAACATTATAATATATATTGTTATATTAATACAGTATTAATATATATTTAAACTTTAAAAAAACATACCTTAGTCAAATAATACGCAGTCATCCCCTGTCTCCCCTCATGGCGCTGTCCCCTAGCCAACGTCAACCCTATGATGGCGTCTGCCAGAATATGAGGGTGAAGGGGCGGCCTCTCCACCGCCAGGGGTTTGGAGGAGTGTGCTGCCAGCACATGGCGGGGCCAGGCCGAAGCTGTCTGCCAGTTCCAGGCCAGTGTGCCAGTGGTTGAACGCCAGGCAGACCACCAAGTAGAAGCCTTTCTCTAGCATTTTATGGCAGCCGACGAAGCCTCGCACCTGTTGAGTATTTGGTAGAAATATTTAAATAAAATAAAATGTTTTCATGATTTTGAGACATTAATTAAGAAAGAGCTTGAACGATATAAAAAAATAAGATCAAAATATTGTGTATAGCTATTTATTTTATTATGATTCACTATTTTAACTTGTTATTTATATTATTTTTATAGCTCATCAAAAAGTATAGTAGAGTACTTATTTCTAAGATATTCCAATTTTTCTTTAATTTCCACTAAGAGACGAAACTCAATAATGAGTGGCGGAACTCAACACCAAATACCACCGCCATATACATCCATATCACGACGAAAATGAAAAAAAACACTCCAGTTTTTTATTATGTAGACTTTCCTCTCTCCGTTTTTAATATTTTTTTAAAGTATATGGCAACTCACCTGTCTCTTGCTGTGCGCCACCAGCTTCCCGACCTGAGCGCTGGGTCCGGACTTCGTTCTGAACACGACCACGCACAGGTCGAGCTGAGATCTTTGACTTTTTGCCGAGTTTCTGAAAAAGAAAACGTAAAAATTTTATTTCATAGACTAAATACATTAAAAAAATACAAAATTGGATATTGCAAGTAAAAACAAATATAAAGATTGAAAATATTTTAAATATTTCTAATAAAATTAAATTAAACAATACGTTTCACTTTACAATTAAACTTGTATCTATTTTTTATAATATAAAAACATAAGCAAAATTCTCTCCCTTTGGAAGATGGATTATTTAATTTCCATTTCCTTCGTTTTGATAACTAGGCAAAGGCGGCGTTGAGTTCCGCCACTCACATTACTTCGAAAAGGCGGAGTATCTTAACACTAAGTTCACACAGTTTCCGATTCCTTCCGCCTACCCTGCTATAACTCTACTACAATCTATAAAAAAACACAAACTGTCTCGGAGGACCAACAGTGCCTCATCTCTTTAACCAACTCCCTCTCTTTCACAACATTAGTTTTATGTTAGTTTCAGGCTTCAACCTGTACATGGCAGGATAGGCAGAGGGAACGTTCCGCTTATTTTTTTTTTTTTTTTTTTAACTTCACGCTTTATCCCGCACATGGCAGGGTAGGCAGAGGGAACTGCAGGAACCATAAGAACCTAGTGTTAAGACACTCCGTTACTTAGTCCCTGCTTACTCCGTCCCCACTTTCCGCCGTTTTCGAGGCATTGAGTGTCGAGTGGCGGAACTCAACGCCGCGCTTTGCCTTAGATGCCAGAGCGAAGAAAATGGAAATAGAAAAATCCACCTTCTCCGACTGGGGATCGAACCCAGTAACCGTCGCGTTACAGGCAGACGTTGCGCCTCTGCGCCACGACGGTCCTCAATCAAAGGTACCGCCTATTTCCAAATTTAAAACTGCAGAGCCCACCTCTGGCCCTCCTGGAAGAGCGTGAAGTCCACCTCGGTGGGCTGCGCGGCCGTGAGCAGCAGGCACGTGAGGTGGCGCGTGGACGACAGCGGCGGCAGCGTGCCCGCCAGACGCACCTCGTGCCAGCCCACGCGCACCTTGCAGATGTCGATGCAGTCGAAGTACCTGCCACGGAGGAACGGGACAACGTAACAAGTGAGGACTTGGATTATTTATACGTCATTATTGATTCACTTAATCGAGAACATGTGACGTATTTACACGTATTTACATTTCATCCTTGATTCGTGAATTCTAGAACTTGGTACGTGTCTACGTTTAATTATTGATTCATGTAATCGAGAACTTGTAACGTATTTCCACTTGTTTCTTTACTTGTGTAATCAAGAACTTGTGACGTACTTACACTTAATTACACGAATCATGAACACAAACACAATAAAACAAGAATCATCGAAATTGAAAAACTCTTACAGTACAACTCTTAAAAACCAATACAATAATATCTACTAACTTGAGCACATCATCGAAACTGATCCAAAAGACACCCTGGTCGCGGTCCCCGGAAGAAGCCGCCGGCAGAGCTCGTCGCAGGGCTTCGGTCCAGCGAGGACAGCCGGCGGCGAAGGCCCCTCTCCAAGTGTAGTGACCCCAGGGGTTCCGCAGACGGAGGAGACGCAGTGGAGTACCACATCCGGAGACTTCCACCACATCTAAGACCGAATAGGCGTGACGGGGGCGAAGCCCTAGACGTTGGTATTCTTCTTCGTCAACCTAAATGGAAAATGGATAATAGGTTAAGTGCACGGTTTTTTAATACACGATTTTAATTAATAGAAGTAGTGTTATATGAAAATAGGTTTTGTTAGTCAATTTTCAAAAGCAAATGGCGATTTTTTTTCTTTTTGCTTAACTTCTTTAATAATAAAACAAAACTATAGTTGTTACGTTTCAATACATTGCATCGTATCCGGTAACTTGTTCAATACATTGCATCGTATCCGGGAATTATAACTTATTTTAAAACGTAGAGTCACTTTCATCTATTCTGTTAATTATTATTACTTATAATTTTATAATATAAAATAACTCTTGCTAACATCAAGCAAACAGTCGCCACTTAATTAAATACTATTAAAGATTTGTTTTTTTTGGACCCTCTACAATCTTCATCTTCCCCTCAATCAAAATCGAACCCACCAACCGTCACATTCCCAAACACCTTAGCAATACTAAATACTGTGTTGTTTGATAAATAATATACTTATAATGATAATATACCGTTATTTTACAATTAATAATAAACCGGCTTTACACATTTTGTTAACTGTAGAAATGTTTTGTTATATTCTGAATTTGTTGTGAAAAAAAGTTGTTTTGCTTAACGTTTATCCCGCATATGGCAGGGTAGGCAGAAGGAATCGCAGGGACCATAGGAACCCAGTGTCAAGTAAGGCGGCGCACCTTCATGTTGCCGCCGCCGCAGCTGGCGCCCATGAGGAAGCAGGCCTGGCGCGAGGACAGCAGCTGCGCCCACACCAGGTCGCGGTCCAGCTGCTCCAGCGGCGCGCCGCCGCCCGCGCCGCCCGCGCCGCCCGCCTGCAGCGACACCGACTCGCACGGCGCGCCCGTCAGCGTGCACAGCCCTGGGAAGAGGACGTGATATAAGACCGATTGATGGTAACCTCCGTGATAAAAATGAAGAACAAACTGATATGAACACGACTCGCACGGCGCGCCCGGAATTAATATATTTTAATTAATGGGAAGGAAATGAGAATTGATAACGGTGTTAGTGGAAATGAATGAATTGAGAATTAATATCAGACTTACTAAAAATAATTTCTGTGATATAAATTGATTGATTGAAAAATTGACATCAAAATTACTACGGATAATCTCTACGACATAAAGAAATACCTTCAATAGCTCTTCCGGACACCAGAGCTTCGTAGCATCCGTGAAGTTTTGCTACGGCCTTCTCTATTAAAGGCACCCATAATTGTTTTCTTTTAGCCTGAAAACAAAATAAAAAATAAAAATAAATCAATTTATTACTACTTCTAGGCGATATAGTAAGGCTCCAAACATAAAATAAAAATATTTATAGTAAATTCATTAAGAAAGACACAAAGTAATATGGGAAGACAGAGAAAACCACTTAGCGTCACGATTATCTAATTACCAGAGCAGGATGGATGGATGGATTGATTGACATGGATTTTTCTACTTCCATTTTCTTTGCTCTGAAAATTAAACAACACGCGGCGTTGAATTCCGCCACTCAACACGCAATGCCTACTCCAAAGGCAGAAAGCAGGGATTAAACAACGGAGTGTCTTATCACTAGGGTCCTATTGTTCCTGCAGTTCCCTCACCCTGCCATGTGTGGAATAAAGCGTGAAGATACGATCCAAAAAAAAAAGTATTTCTAACCTGATTAATGGTAGTGTACACCATATTTCGAATAGTTACCAATTTAGATTTTTTTACTTATCACCAAAAAAAACGCTTCACACATCCACCATGTGACAAAACACAAACCTGAGAATAAACCAAATGTCCCTTCCGGTTGCAGGGCAGCAGGTCGTCCAGCGTGACGGTGAGCCAGCGGCCGTCCTTGCACAGGCGCAGCTGGTAGGCGCCGCGCGCCGGCTCCGCGCGCACCACCACGCTGCGCACCAGCGCCGACCGCTCCGCCAGCACCGCCAGCGCCGACAGCAGCCAGCAGTTGCCCAGCACGCCTGGAATTAGGTTGAAGCTTCGAAATGCTCTTAGACATTTCGTATGACTTTTAAAGTGTTGGCCCACACTGAGTCTCGAACCCGCTACCTCGTGCGAACCGTAAGAGCGCTTTCACCACAGAGCCGTGCGTTCTTCGTCACGCTGCGTCGAAATTCTTATATGCTTTATACGACTTATTTCGTTGTTAGCAAGTTAAGTCCCGCTGCGTTATTTTTTTTTATTTTCTTTAAGTATCTTCTTAATCTTAGATAAATAGATAGATAAACCTTCCACCAACACATGAAGAAAAAGATCAAATTTCAAATCGGTAAATTATTTATTGCATCCATTAGATAAAACAAACAAAGAGGAGACCAACACTAGTTTACAGAAATATATGCAAAGACGACCTTATCTCTAAGAGTGATCTCTTACTCTTATTTAAAACACTATCGAAATACTTAAATTAAGACGAGACTAAAGCGATCATGTTGTTTCATTTCAGTTGGATTAACATTACCATTACATATAATTAGTAAATATATACAGATGTATTAATTAATTAAAATAACGTAGCCTTTGTCAATACTACCTAAAGGGTAAATCATTTCAAGACTATATACAAAAAACTAGTAAACAATTATCAATGGTTTAGGTACAGGATAATTTTTCCCATTTCACAATATTTATACGTGTGATGCGTAAGGTTGTCATGGTTAAATACGAATGACGTACTACAAAAATACTATTAAACGTTGTCAATGTCACCTTTCATTCAGAAAATAACCGATTGAGAAAGAGATATATCTCTGTCCCGCTCTCACAGTACAGTGTACGCTCGCGTCATACTTGACAAATGGCGTTTTATTTTGGCACAATAATTTAATTATTTATTTTGTTCGGAAAAAATACGTATTTATTTTTAAAAATTTAACTTCTTTTATAATTTTAACAAGTTTATAAAGGCAAGTTAATACTATGCTTGAAATTAAGGTTGCCATTACAGCCACACCTGTATAATAATAACAATAATAAAAGAGGATAAGTAAGAAATAGGATAGGACGGGATAGGACAAAGGATGAAATATGAAACAAAATGTCAACGCCTTCCTTCTCATCAGTCCCAATAACCTTGAGATATATCCGAGGGTCGAGGGTCGCGGAACACCACCCAGGGCAGGCGCGGGTCCGCGTCCACGTGTATGTGGTGGGGCCGCAGCCACCGCGCCGCCGCGCCCGCGCCCGCGCCCGCCTCCCCGCCCGCCCCCGCGCCCGCCTCCGCCGCCGCGCCCGCCCCTGCCGAGTAGTACAGCGAGCGCGGCGAGGCGGGGAACGATTCGTCTATGTACATGTCGCCTGTCTGTTGGTTATAAGTTAAACAAGTTAAATAAATACTTTCGCTTTTTGGCTCTAGTTTAAAAGCAGAGCGTAGTTAAGTTTTATCACTACACTAACAGTTCAATGTTATGTTCCTCCTGGTAATTGGAGGATAAAACGTTGTTCTAGAAAAATATTTTTTAATATCACAGAAGAAAGGCAAAAGTACTCTTAATTCGATCGAGCCTCCATAC
Source organism: Dione vanillae (assembly GCA_037178615.1). Classification (NCBI taxonomy): domain Eukaryota; kingdom Metazoa; phylum Arthropoda; class Insecta; order Lepidoptera; family Nymphalidae; genus Dione; species Dione vanillae. The sequence continues at coordinate 119,873 of JAZFAU010000406.1, forward strand.
CCAATATAGGTATAGATTGCACATATGTATGTAGGTGTACGTGTGTGTGCGCGTGTGTTTGCATGTATGTGCATGTGTTTGCATGTGTGCACGTGTGTGCATGTGTGTGTGTGTGTGCGCGTGTGCGCGTCTCACCGCGGCGCACTGCGCGAGCACCTCCTGCCACTGCGTCCAGGCGTGGCTCTCCTCCCGCAGCCGCAGGATCTCCATGGGCGTGCTCTCCTGCCTCTCGCCGTCCGACTCGTCCGCTGGAAATTTAATATTGTTATATTATTTTTCTTTTGCACGTATAAAGATATTTTTATTTATTACTACGATTATGATTATTTTCTTGAGGTTTTTGCTATCGTAGAGCAGTTCGATATTGTTACCTTTTCCACACTAACTGTCTTGGGATCGCTTAATCAAGCTTCACGTAACTTGTTCTGTATATTGCGTCAGATTTGGGAATTGTAGTTTATTAAATAATTTTTAAGATTTGGTTTTTATGGATGCTTCGCTGCCACCCTACTTAATTAGTGCATTAACCTTTAAAAGTAAAAACAATTTGAAGAATATAAGCATAGCATATTTTCTTATCCTCAACTAGAGTAAACAAAGTTTGCGGACAAAGATTTCCATTAATTTTTATAAGACTAATATCAACCAATTCTTAGCAACCTAGTGTTAAGACACTCCGTTGCTTAGTCCCAGCTTTGCTTAGTCGCCAGAGCGAAGAAAATAGAAACAGAACCGTCGCGAGACTCACGCTCGTCGTCGTCGTCGAGGCGCGGCGGCGCGGGCGCGGCGGGCAGCAGGCGCGCGCGCGGCGACGCGCACATGTCGCAGGCCAGCGCCGCGCCCGCGTTCACGAACGTGCACTCCGAGCACGGCCACTCCGCGCCCGGGGACCTGCGCAGGCAAGCGGGGGGAGGCTGTTACTATGCGAACGTTCGATTCGATTAACCGATCACTCGATTTTTCGATTATTCGAAAGTACGTTTGTTCGATTAATCGAATGTTCGTTTGTTCTTCTATTAAATTTTTCGATTATTCAGTTATTCGGTTATTCTAGAAATTAATTCATAATAGTTCCTAATAGTTGCTTTAAGTAAACTATTGCTTGTATTATAGAAAAATTCTATTCGATTTAAATGAAATAATTTAAACAAACACTTGCTATACGAAGATTCGATTCCTCATCTACTAATGGCTCCGACAAAGATTATTCTGGACATTAATCCATACCGGTTCCAAGCAGATTTTTTTAGTAAACTATTTCTATTACTATACGAAAATACGATTCATTTTAAATAAAACAATTTAAACGGATTGTTTGCGTATATTTATATACTTTGGAAACGCTATAAGCATTAAGAAACCTGTCATTCCTATTATACCGTACACAAAAGCATGAAACATATTCCAAGCCAGTTGTTAGGTAAGGTTAGATGAAAAATGTTGAACTAAATTAGACTTTTCTTACATTTACACGCTTGTATCTGTTTATTTAAATGGAAAGTACGCAAGTGCTTGCTACGTATTGACAGGCATGTGCACATCCCTACATTTGTTGGAATAATTTTCTGCTTAAGCTGTTTCTCTTTTAAAAAAGGATTCTTCAACTGTGTAATGATATCTCTTTGTTGCCGTACATTCTCCTTTGTGAGTTCTCCATTGAACGTGACATTGGCGAAGTGACTTGTGCTCAACTGGCACGCTCGAAACGCCATAAACAAAGAGAAGAAAAAGAAGAAGAAGATTTTTCTAAATTACTTTTGAACTCATATATATTTACTTACTTATGTTCAGGTGGAGGTGTTTTATGACGCGACGCTCGACGCGGCGCCGGCGTGTGGCGCGAGGGACTGCGACCTGCTGCTATAAATATATATGGTATAAATATATATATATATATATATATATATATATATATATATATATATATATATATATATATATATATATATATATATATATATATATATATATATATATATATATATATATATATATATATATATATATATATATATATATATATATATATATATATATATATATATATATATATATATATATATATATATATATATATATATATATATATATATATATATATATATATATATATATATATATATATATATATATATATATATATATATATATATATATATATATATATATATTACTTTTTATATTAATAATGCTATAACCATATTACCCGTTGAGTTTCTTTTTGAGACATTAGCTTTTAGAGATTGTATGGTTATTTGCCATTCAAGAAGTTAAGCATGACTATTTCAAATAAAATTATTCACTTAGAAAGCAATGGAGAATTAATGATTTAAAAAATTGTACCAGTTGTATCACACATATAACTGTTCTTTAGTTAGTTAGTTCAAATCCTGCTACGATCACATTTTCATATTTTCTTTAAATATTAATAAAAATATCAAAATTAATTATCAACTCCTCCCTAAAAAAGAAACAAATATGATATCGAAATAACGAACTCACCAGCCCCAACAATACTGTCAGTAGAAGATCCGGGCACGCCATGTTTGGGCACCGGCGGGGTCTTACACGCGAGGCAAAGATTGGCCGATAATGGATTCCTTAGGGTACAAGAACTACACGACCTGAGGAAGAAAGTTCTTGCTAAATTAAAATGATTAAAATATAATCATATTTTAAAATATTTTCGTTTTAGCATCACGTTTCATCTCGCACATAGCAAGGTAATATAGCAAGGCATAGGCAGAGGGAATCCTAGGTAATTAGCGTTACGACACTCCGAAGGCTGTCGACTTTTGAGGCATTGCGTGGTGAGTGGCGGGACTCAACGCCGCGCTGATTTAGTTGCTTATAAAATAAAAATAATTCATTCATTCTCTCCGTATAGGAATCGAACCCATAAACCGTTGCATATTTTTAGCTTCACGCTTTATCCCGCACATGGCAGGGTAGGCAGAGAGAACTGCAGGGACCATAGGAACCTAGCGTTAAGATACTTCGTCGCTTAGTTCCTGCTTTTTCCCTCCCCGCTTTCCGCCTTTTTCGAGGCGGAACTCAACGCCGCGCCTTTACTCACTTTTCCGAGCAAATAAAATGCATTTATTTTGCTGTTTTCATTAATTAGTACATAAGAAATAATACGACAGAAGGGAGAAAGCCACTACAATATATAGTATATTCACCAGTAGGTGTGCGGCGTGGGCCTCGAGCCCGCGCAGGCCGCGCACGCGCCCGCGCCCGCCTCGTTGACGAGCGTGCAGCGCGCGCACGTCCACGTGCCCTCCGCCGCGCTCTGGCGCTCCGGTTGTGGGGACGAGTCTAGACGAGACGATAATGGATGATTTTATTTTATTTCTCTTAACTATAGCTGTATTTATAATTAAGATACTTTTATTTCTCTTTATAACTATACGCTGTATATAAAATTAAACTATCTCCCATTTTCAATCTACTTTAGGCGATATGGAATATTGAGTTGCGTATTGTCGCCCTATGATGTTTTTTTTTAATATTGATCAAAATAAATAATTTACTCATAAAATAGGTATGTGAGGTAACTATCAAAGTGGTTTTCTAAACGTACTCAGCAACAAACGAAGGACACGTACTAAAAACGTTTAGATATTTTTAAATATATTTCATTAGAGAAAACCACATTAAAACACGTTGCGTATTTGCAAATAACTGTGAACAAACACATGCATATATGTCTTAAATGAATTATTTTCATTTCTTCACTCTAGTAACAAAACAAAAAAGCCCAACGCTAAGTCAACTATCAAGCTATGAAGCTATACTTGAAGCGGCAATCCTCACACTAAGTTTTCTCTAACAACTGAAAGAGCGTTCAAGTATTGACGTAATTTTTAACCTCTCCCCCCCCCTCTTAGTGCACCGTAACAATTTTCTGTAAAAAAACGTTACGTAAAGTGATGTAACAAAGACTCCATCCCGTCCTTGTAACACATAGTAACATTTCACTCCCCCCAAATTACGCTACGTAATAGACCCCTCAATTTGTGTTACGTAATAGCCCTCTCCTCTCAAATTGCATTACGTAATAGCCCCTCTCTCCCCAAATTGCGTTACGTAGTAGACCAATCCCCCCCCCCTCCCTCCAAATTACGTTATGTAATAGACCACTCCTGAGCTATATGCGGTAAAATATGAAGCTACATACCAACAGCAAATAGAAGTTCATCACTGTTCAAATCGTGATCTAGGGACGCAATGGGTACTGTCAACTTCTTGGCAGGTTCGATTCTATTGGATTCTGGCTTCGGACCACTCGCTTCCGACGATGAATTGTTTCTGCAAATTAGCATTAACATATGCACTTAATCATAGAATATAATGAGGGTAATAATTTGAATAAAAGTATACAAATTCTAAATATTTAAAATATTTAGTACCCTATTTCAAATAGTTATATTAGTAAATTAAATTAGTGAAGACCGTTGTGGGGCAGAGGCGAAGCGTCCTCCTGTAAACGCGACGGTTTGTGGGTTCGATTCCCACTTGGGGAATATGGGGTTTTCATTACCATTTTCTTCGTTCTGGCAACTAGACTAAGCGCCGCCTTGAGTTCCACCATTCAACACGCAATGCCTCGAAAATGGCAGTAACCAAGGACTAGGCAACGGAGTTCTTAACACTAGGTTCCTATAGTTCCTGCAGTTCCCTCTGCCTACCCTACCTTGCGCGGGATAAAGCGTGAAGCAAAAGTATATAATTTAACTAAAAATATAATAATGATATATTCACATTACATACGAAATACTCTATGAAATATGAATATACACCTAGCACTATAAACCGTAAACAACAGTATGTATTAAACGACACAAAACATAAAAAAAACATATTACATAGTAAACAAACATATAATATGTATGTTATATTTTTTTTTTTTTTTTTTTTTTTTTTTTTTTTTAGCTTTACGCTTTGTCCCGCACAAGGCAGGGTAGGCAGAGGGAACTGCAGGGACTGTGGGAACCTAGTGTCCCTGCTTTCTCCGTCCCCACTTTCCGCCGTTTTCGAGGCATTGCGTGTTGAGTGGCGGAACTCAACGCCGCGCTTTGCCTAGTTTGCCAGAGCGAAGAAAATGGAAATAGAAAAATCCATCTTCTCCGACTGGGGATCGAACCCAGTAACCGTCGTGTTAAAGGCAGACGTTGCGCCTCTGCGCCACGACGAAGAAACGCCTTCCAAGAAATCACATTACATAGTACACAAAACATAATTAATTTCCGCCAATTTCCCCCCGCACCAACCTGGTGCGCGGCTCGCGCTCGGGCGGCGGCGCCAGCGTGACGGCGTGCGGGGGCCGCGCGCTGCGGCACACGTCGCAGCGGGCGCCCCACGCGTTGTATGCGAACCAACACTCACTGCACTGCCACATGCGCGCTGATCCCTCGCGTCTGTCGAGTCATAGAGTAGAGTCGAATCGAGTAATAGAGTCGAGTTTAGAATTGATCTCTCGCGTCTATCAAGTCATTAATTTAGAATAGTGATTCCCAAAGTGGTCTATATCGACGTGCGAACTAATCTATCGCGTCTATCAAGTCATTTATTTAGTACAGTGTTTCCCAAAGTAGACTACTTTAGGAATCACTGTTCTAAATTAATTACACCGACCCCTAGGGGTCTATGTAATTAATTTGCACTCTTTTGACCCTGCGAGGGGTCTACGTCCGCGAAAAAAATTTGGGGAGTTCACGAAATGAAAACACATACACTGATAGTGCCTATTCACTTGCATCATACTATATTATAATATCAAAACATATTTTATTTATAAAAGTACTTATGAAGAAAAGAAAATATTATATATGTTTATAAAATTGTGTAAGTTGTAGTATTCGCTTTGTGATCGCAATGCATATCTTTACTTAAAGTTTTCAACACTAAATTTCACTACAGTTAGAAATTTATAGAAAATCATTATCAGATAAGTGGGGGATCTACCCTACACGCAAAAACATGGCAAAGGGTCTAAGACACACTAGACCAAGATTAAGTATTGGGTATGTATTAATATCATCGGTTACGAATGTGGGTTCGATTCTCGTTACGAAAAGTGAGTTCAGACACAATTTAGTTACGAAAAGTGAGAAACGGTATGTCTTGACTTTAGGTTATTACTGCCTATCATTATATGGAAAAATAGAGAGAATAAACTAAAATAAATTATATATATTTTTTATCATGACTACTTTTACTTATATATATTTATAGTAGCTTTTCTAAGTAAGTGGTATCTCCATAAACACTTTATTACTTAAAGTATAAAATTATTGTTAAGTAAAGCAGTAAACACATTATTGTACTTACGAAAGTTGTATAGAAGGCACTTTAGACGGCTCCCGCTGATTATGCGACACTTTTCCAACAGACGGCACTATGTTAAACACTTTGCCAGACTCTTTCCCAATATGAGATGTCCGTATATTACTCTCACTGACCGGAGAGATACAATTCTCCGCACCCAAAAGTTCATCAATCCTTGCATAGTCACCGTCCCCCATATCATTGGAATACACCACCTCGTTCTGTGAATTACTCATTACGGTCTTCGTATCTTGGACCGAAACGTAAGAATATCTTGTACCATTATTATTAACTTGTAGCTGGAGATTGAGGTCTTTATACTTTCCTTTGTTGGGCAAGGCGTATATTACACCTTCGGCATTTGTATCCCAACTGCATTCTTTATCATTCAATTCAATATTTTCCTCCTTTTTCTCCCCAACTCTCTCTCTTTCTTCTGGCTTGGTTAGTGTACCGCAATAGCCAGCCAAAGATTTTTGATAATCGTTCAAACTTCTCCTACTCGATATAACCTTACCAACCGGTCGATTTTCGTTTGTCTGTTCCGAAAACGATCTACGGTAGGTCGGTCGGGTTTCTGGCGAATTCTGGGCACTGATTGACCTTTGGAAGGAATTTCCCAAATTAGTGGCAGTTTGTGGCCAATCAGGTACCGTTATCATGATACCACCAGACGACGGCAACGACGTGGCGCCATCTCTACCGCTAAAAGTCTCATGTCTACCTAACGTGGTTACACTAAGACCTCGGGTATTAGAAATCCTGGACAACGGAGATACCCTGGGCGACAGACAAGCTTCACAATGGGTTCTGATACCCGAATTTTCCAAAGTACACTTGCTACAGGCCCATTTTTTCATGTGTAGACCTCTACTCTGTTCTCTCTGATACTCTTTCACATAATTCAACTCCCAATTAGATTTACTTTCATTACACTTTTTCGGTCGTCGCGTCACTGTGTGGATACTTCTTAAGAACGACTCTCTTGGATTGCACGAAGACGTACCGTATCGTTCGGACACCAACAAGCTTGTAGGTCTATTAATAGTTCCCCTGGTTTCCTCAACATTCCACCATTTATGCTGGGAATTAATCACTGAACCGTGAGAGAGAGAACGTGTCACTCCGTGTGCATGATCAGTGATTTGAGTAGGAGAGAGACGGAGAGATTGGACATCAAGATTCAAAGGGCGACCGCCGGAATAACTTGACGAAGGTTTGTATGAAGGTACAGCTAGAGTGTTAGATCTTATCATACTGTGGTCTGAAACAAAGAAATGTTATTTTACTTAGCGTATAAAGCCAAAAAATAACAAAACGTTATAGATGTTTTCTAAATACATGCCTTGATCAGACTTATCCTTGTCAGTCATCCCTGAAGATTGCTCCTCGTCATCGGACAATCTACAAAACAATAAGTTAAAGCTAGAATATGAGATGCAATTAATCCTAAGAGTACACAAATCAGTACAAATCTCTTGAGTAAAAGCCCTAAAAAGGTTTTTCTATGATTTTTAAAGTTTTAATCCGCACTGAGGACAGAGAAAATACTTAAAGAAGACATATAAACATTTGAACGCAGCAGGACTCGACCCTGTGTCTCTTGCAAACTTTGCAAGCGCTCTTACCACTGAGCTATGCAAAAAATTGTAAAAATCTCCCTACATATATGTTAACAACGAAAGAAGTTGTGTAAAGCATAAAAGAATTTCGACGCGGCGTGATGAAAAATGCGTGGCTCAGTGGTGAGAGCGTTTGCACGGTTCGCAAGAGGGCGCGGGTTCGAGTCCCGCTGCGTTCAAATTACTATATGTTTTTTTTAAGTATTTTTTCCTAAAAAAAGGTGTTTTCCAAAACTAATTTCCATGCCAATGACGCTCATACATAGCTCACCTGTAAACAGGTGCATGTGGGGCGATCTTGTCGCACGCAGCGCAACGCCACGAGGCGGACACGTTGCGAAGGCCGCAGCCACAGCGCCACGCGCGGCTCGCCAGCGGTGCCGAGCCCACACACGACCATCCGCTGTGAAGATACATATACATAATACAAGATAAAAGCGTTTGATACATATAGATAGTAAAAAATATAAGCATTTAAGAAGCATATACAAAATAAAAGATATAAGTGTAAGTCATGTCAAGTCAAGTTTTAGATATTAAGATGAGCAGCTAGTGTAGGATAAATGTAAATTCCTATTAAACCGTAGGGGAGCACTCCTTTAAGAACAGAAGAAATAATTGATATAAACGAAATCAATATGGCAATAGCCATAGTCCATTTTATATATATATATATATATATATATATATATATATATATATATATATATATATATATATATATATATATATATATATATATATATATATATATATATATATATATATATATATATATATATATATATATATATATATATATATATATATATATATATATATATATATATATATATATATATATATATATATATATATATATATATATATGTATATATATGTATATATATGTATATATATGTATATATATATATATATATATATATATATATATATATATATATATATATATATATATATATATATATATATATATATATATATATATATATATATATATGTATATATATGTATATATATGTATATATATGTATATATATATATATATATATATATATATATATATATATATATATATATATATATATATATATATATATATATATATATATATGTATTTTTTTTTTTTTTTTTTTTTAGCTTCACGCTTTATCCCGCACATGGCAGGGTAGGCAGAGGGAACTGCAGGAACCATACGAACCTAGTGTTAAGACACTCCGTTACTTAGTCCCTGCTTACTCCGTCCCCACTTTCCGCCGTTTTCGAGGCATTGCGTGTTGAGTGGCGGAACTCAACGCCGCGCTTTGCCTTAGATGCCAGAGCGAAGAAAATGGAAATAGAAAAATCCATCTTCCCCGACTGGGATTCGAACCCAGTAACCGTCGCATTGCAGGCAGACGTTGCGCCTCTGCGCCACGACGGAATACATATTAATGAAATTCTAAATAATTAATAGTATACATATATATATATATATATATATATATATATATATATATATATATATATATATATATATATATATATATATATATATATATATATATATATATATATATATATATATATATATATATATATATATATATATATATATATATATATATATATATATATATATATATATATATATATATATATATATATATATATATATATATATATATATATATATATATATATATATATATATATATATATATATATATATATATATATATATATATATATATATATATATATTATATATTATATATATATATATATATATATATATATATATATATATATATATATATATATATATATATATATATATATATATATATATATATATATATATATATATATATATATATATATATATATATATATATATATATATATATATATATATATATATATATATATATATATATATATATATATATATATATCACAACTAGAATAATATATTGACCAGACAAGACCAGATCAGATCGAGAATGACCGACTACAGTTCGGAGTAGACGTGTGCATCTAATTACTTTAAAAAATATATTTTTATTTAAACAGTGCTTAGTTAAAATAGACTTTAACTATTACAACAAAACGTTTATATTGAACTGTCCAATAGAATTCACATACGATCTTTGGAAATAAGTATTCCGCGACGAGTTAGTTGCTTAACGTTATCTAAGCATGAGTTTCCAACCACTGGCGCAAGGCGGAAATTCCATGAGCGGAAGCGATTCTGCTCTTGAAATTCGTGGTACTAACTGGGAGCAGGAAAATGTAACACAGAGAAGAAAGAAGGAACGAGAAAACAATTCTACTACATTTTTTATAGAAGAAATAAATAAACTTCGGAGTGAAATACAGTGTTTTTTCCAAAATTTTAGTGCAACACAGAATCAAACTAATAACAAAATATGTCAACAAATGACTGAAATAAAACAAGAAATTCAAGAAATTAAAAATGCAACAGAAAGTTTAATTACTGAACACCATACTATAAAAAACGAATTAGAAAATATGAGACGACTAAATTTAACTATTCAGGAAAAAATGAGTCAAATTGAAAGTGATTTAACTTCATATACGAATAATTCATCCATTTCATCGTCCGCTAATCCGCTACCGCTTAACTACGAAAACCTTATGCTAGAAATACAAGACCGTTGCAATCGGCAGAAAAATATCGTACTTGCGGGTATACCTGAATTAAACGATAAAAATTCTCAAAACAGAAATAAATATGATATGGAGGAAGTATTTAAAATTATTACAAGCGTTTATGAAAACTGCCCAAAACCAAATAAAATTTTTCGACTAGGTAAATACACCCCGGGTAAAAACCGCAACATAAAGGTATGTTTTGATAGTCAGGACATTGCGAGCTGTATATTAAGAAACCGTACATTAACGAAAAACAAAAATATTCGTATTTTTTGGGATCAAACTCGTACTCAATTTAAATATTTACAAAATTTAAAGAATAACCTTGAGCAGCGTAAGCAAAATGGTGAGTCTGACTTAAGTATAAAATATTTTAATGGAATACCAAAAATTACAAAATTTATTCCAAAAAACGCAAAATAGTGCCTTTAACACCATCAACAAATGAACCATTCACTTACCAGATTACTCATGATTATGGCTCGGTTACAATGACCTCCTCTTCTTTAAAATTATTTTATGCGAATGTTAGAAGCTTGGTCAAACTGGGCAAAATAGACGAATTACAATGCATCATTAAATCTTTTAATTATACTATACATTTAATATTACTAACAGAGACCTGGATAAAATCGGATTGTGAAGCAAATATCTTAAAAATTCCAAACTATTCGCATGTCTACAATTATAGAACTGACTGTCTTGGCGGAGGAGTGTCCATGTATGTTCACAATGATTTATCTTATACGCTAACAGAAGAAAAGTATACTGATGGTAATAACTTCCTATGGATTTATTTAGAAAAATGTAGCTTACATATTGGACTTGTTTATAGACCCCCGACAACAAATATTGAACACTTTTTGAAATATATTCAGCTCAGTTGGAAAAAAGGAAAAGATCAATAGTGTTTGGAGATTATAATATTAATATTTTAAATAAAGATCGATACAGTAAAAAATATAAATATATACTACAAGAGTCCGGTTATATAATACTCAATAAAATCAACAGTCAATTTTGTACAAGGGAAACCGAAACATCTAAATCGATCCTTGACCACGTTTGTACCAATACTAATAATGATTTTCATATTGCTTTGATAGATTCACCGTTATCAGACCACAAGCAAATTTACTGTGAATTTAAAAATTATAAAAGAGAACCCAAAAAGAAAATAAAGTATGAAGCAATAAATTATGACAATTTTTACAAGGATATGGCAGAAATAAATCTTCAGATTATTAACGACTATGAGCAACTGAACGAGTGCATAAAAAAGGCTATAGAAAATAATAAAGTAATTAAATATAAAATTCAAAATCTACCAAAAGACGACTGGATAAACAAATATATACTGGAAGAAATTAAAAACCGTAACATCGCATGGAAGAATGTTAAGCAAGATACAGATAATGTGGAACTAAGAAAGGAATTTAATAATTCACGAAACAAAGTTGGAAGTGCTATTAGAGACATAAAGGATAAATTTTATTTTAACTCATTTATTAAATGTCACAACAAGCCTAAAAGAATGTGGGACCTTATCTATACTTTTGCCAATTATAAAACCGTAAATAATAATATTCTCCCTAAGCTTATAGTAAACGATAACATTATTAGTGATGGTACGGAAATATGTGAAACATTTAATTCTTACTTTTCATCAATAGGCTCCATTTTAGCTAACTCTATAACATCCAAATACCATAAACAAGTATTTCATACATTTCACTTTCACACAAAAACACGAAAACGCTCACAAAATTTAAAATATGTACAAAAGATGAAATAAAAACAATAATTAAAAACCTAAATAGTAATGCAAGTACAGGTGTCGATGGTATAACCCCAAAAACAATTAAATGTGTTAATAATGTAATAAGTGAAAACTTAACGCTTTGCATTAATAAATGTTTCAGGGACGGTGTATTCCCAGATAGCTTAAAGGTGGCTAAAGTTATCCCTATTTATAAAGCTGGCTCGAGGACTGACCCTGGGAACTATCGTCCCATATCGGTTTTGCCCGTTCTATCAAAAGTATTTGAACAGGTTTTGTATACGCGTATATATAATTATCTCACTGAAATAAATTTTCTTTATAAAGGTCAGTATGGGTTTCGTGCTAAATCAAATACTCTTGCAGCTACAATTGATCTAATTTCTAAAATAAAATTTAATATAGATCAGAAAAGGATAGCTTTAGGTATATTTATCGACTTGAAAAAAGCGTTTGACACTGTCTCACATAATATTTTGCTCCATAAATTGCAAAAAATAGGTGTTTCTGGATCAGCTTTTAGGGTCCTCAAGTCATACTTAACGAACAGACAACAAATAGTAAAACTAGAAAATTTCAAAAGCAGTTCATGTAACATCAATTGGGGTATACCTCAGGGGTCAATCCTAGGCCCTCTATTATTCTTAATCTACATTAACGATATTGGTAATTTAGGATTACACGGAGAAGTGTCATTATATGCAGATGACACATGTCTATTCTTTTTTGGAGACTCAATACATGAGATAATATCGAAAGCACAAGCAGACTTAAATATACTAAATGAATGGTTCCAATCCAATTTGCTGAGTATAAATGTTACGAAAACCTCCTATATGCTTTTTACTGCTAAAATAAAAAAATCCCTAATTACGAATACCTAACCATAAATAATATTAAACTTAAAAAATCAGAAACAGAAAAATATCTTGGCTTACTCTTAGATTCCAAACTATCATGGCTACCTCATTTAGATTATTTGCAAACTAAAATAACATCACTGACTGGAGCTTTACGCAGGTGTATCCGATGTATTCCATATAAGGTTCGAACAATTATTTATAACTCATTAGCTAAACCCTTACTTGAATATTTAATAGAAGTATGGGGGTCTGCACACAAAACTAATTTAAAAGATTTACAAATATCTCAAAACAAACTATTAAAAACACTACACCAACTGGACTACCGCTTTTCAACCAAAGAACTTTACAAGAAAACTGATACACTATCCATCTCACAATTATATAAATACAAAACATGCATACTTATAAGAAAAATTCTCTCAGGATCCATACACACACAAACTACTTTTAAGACTAAATCACATAAATACTATACACGAAATATACATAAATTACAAATACCTAAGTCTAGAACTAAGCTTTATGGTAACAAAACAATACAGTTTGAGGGAGCGCTAATGTACAATAATCTACCTAAAGAAATATTTAATGAAAAATCTTTTTTGAAATTTAAGGCTAAATTAAAAACATACTGTCAAACTTTATAATTATATCTGAATGTTTGTATAAATAAGGTCACCATTAACGTTATAAATGTTTATTGCTATGTTACTAGTTTAAATTTCCTATGTAAGTGAACTTTGTTCTTAATGGGAAATAAATGATCTCTAAACCTAAACCTAATGAACCACTGACTTCAGTAAATAGGTAGTTAATACCCAATTGCAATATATATTATAAAAAGTACATAAAAATCATAAATGTAAAGCGAATTGCATTATTACATGAATATTTATAACAATAATGCAAAAGAAGTCATAAATCAAATAAAGGAAGCCAATATATCTAAACATACAATTTCCTGGAAATTATATTTCCTGAAATCTAATTATAATATTATTAATAGAATTGAAGTATATTTGTTTGAACAAAGTATATAAAGGAAGTACTGGTTCTGATTAAAACTTTTTTAACTTCACACTGTATCCGGCACATAGTAAGGTAGACGGAGCTGTATGTTGAAGAAACTTTATGCTTAGAAAATCCATTTCCCACTAGGCTAGTATTATTTATGTGTAGTACATAATTCCAGTGCAATCGACTGTACCCACGGTCAGTTACTATGGGCACTAAAATATGTCACACAATAATTAGTTACTTCCACCTTATCATGTGGCGGAAGCTGCAATGTAATGTTAGATTCATAAATACTACTGACAAAATAAAATATTTAAAATGAAATAGGAATAATAATATATAAAAATATCAAAACTTACATGCTATATACCTAACAATACTTATATGTACATAGTTACTTAATTTTGAAAGGGAAATTAACATTTTTCAATATTGCAATACTGCAATTTAAATATAGATTTGTTTAAACATGGTTTTAAAATATTAAATAATAAATGAATAAGTATAATGCCATTATTATATTGAGTTTCATAGCATACAAAGTTGTGCAGTTTAAATTATTTTTTTAATTATATTTTTTAAAGAAAAACTATATAATATATACAATTTATTATTATATCTCAAATAGTAATTAAGATATATAAAATTGTATTGTATAAATATAAATACTTTACAAATATCATTCAGAAAGTGTTATACTACGTTGAATTATCATAGCTAGCAAACAATTTTTACTCTTTCATACTACATACAAGAAAAAGAAAAAGTTTTCACTTTTATATATCTTTTTTAAATATAAACACAATCATATCACACAAAAAAAGTTATCAAGGAAAATGATTTATTCCTCTAATAATGTCATACTTACATTTATTTCAGTTACTTATATAGCACATCACATAATATACATATAGTTACATAAATGTCATATTATTATAATCATATATCTAAAACTACTTTAGCTCTAACTAAACTTCAAACTAACATAACGCTAGCTAGACGACCATACATACCGACAATCATTTTGCGACAAAAACCATAGTTTCTATTAAAATAATGACAAAGCCCCGCCACAAAAAAGAGAACCCTAGCCAATAACGATAATGAACAGCTTATACACACACGCAAACTACAAATACAATAGTAATATAACCTAAATATGGTATAAGAAAAATCAATAATATTTGACACATTCAACAATGAAATAAAATGTCAATAGTATGAATTAAAATTTACCTATTAATATTATTGGTGGCGGGTATGACGATCGCTTCCGAGCCGGGGGTGGTGCCACCGCTTTTCTCTGTTCTCGAAGCGTACTCAGACGACGAGTCGGCTGTATAATAACGTTTTTGTATATCACTGTCATGACCAGACACTCTCTTTGTATCGCATTTTAAACACTTTACACTCTCCGTAGGATTGATTTGACCGCACGCCTGGCAATGCCATTGCAGCACCGATGCGATTGAGCCCATTTTAATTCACACATGGCTATGTGACCATAACACTGTCTTGTTTTATACAAATAATTTGGAACTCGGCAAAAATGAAAACAGCTGATCCACCATGTTGTTTGTGTATAACTTTTTTTATACGAATGTTGCCAAACATCTTATTATTTTGTGCATTGTTACTCAAATATCTTAATTTGTAATAAGAAAAATATTATAAATAATAATTATTTTGTAATAATTAATTTAATTTAGCAATTTCACTGTGTGTAGAAATAATAAAATGTACGATATGCCGCGGCATCTATGATTGTTTTATAAATGTCAATCTCAACCAAACAGCGCAATTACCCAGTGCCGCCGTAAGATGGCGTGTTTATTATTTCAACAAATAGAAACAATTGTTAAGCATTGAATGTCCTACGGAGAATAACTTTGAAATACAATGCAAGTAAGGTTCCATAACCACTATAATATGTCACTTACTTAAAGAAGTCCCTGATGGAAATATAGCACACAAATAAGAACATCTTTATTTAAATTTATTTTAATAAAAATACACTTTAAAGAATTTTACCGTCTTATAGCGAATAAAAAAGAGAGAAATAGTGGCTCTATATTTTCTATGATTTATTTATATTATATGTTTCATCATACATATTATATGTTTCATTGTAATTTATTCATGTAGGTAGGTACTTAGAAAATCACTAGTATCGTCGTGGATCTAAAAACGTGACGGCTTGTAGATTCAATATCTAATTGGTAACAATGAATTATGTCGTTTTAATTTTTTTTTGCTCTGGCAAGTAGGCAGGCGC
Source organism: Dione vanillae (assembly GCA_037178615.1). Taxonomy (NCBI): domain Eukaryota; kingdom Metazoa; phylum Arthropoda; class Insecta; order Lepidoptera; family Nymphalidae; genus Dione; species Dione vanillae. Next base: position 136,421 of record JAZFAU010000406.1, read on the forward strand.
GGCGTTGGGTTCCGCCACTAGGCACGCAATTCCTATAAAAGACGTAAATAAAACTGGACTCTCATAGTTCCTTCGGTTTCCTCTTCCTATCCTGCTATGTGCGGGATAGAGTGTGAACATCAAAAAAATAATTCACGCTTACAGTCACAGATATCTTATTATTAACTTAGAATTTATATGCTTTATATATACAGTATTTGAATAATATATATTCATAAAAGAAAGCTGTCAACTGAATCTTAACGCTGATATTGCGTCTCATCTACCCTCAAGATGTATTGCATATTAACTTCCACTATTATATTAAATAAATGTAATTAATATAATAATTATTTTTTTTATATATTTGTGATTGGACATATATTATATATTAGTGGTGGACTATATGGCGTTTAATCAAAGTATTTTAAAACTTGTACGTTTACTGTCATGTGTGTGCTTCTAAAGTGATCTTGGATGTACTCGGTGCCAGCCGTAAGTAGACTTTCATTTTTCTCAATAAACATTACCTGTGATTTGCACCTACTTATAGATTTTAAAAAATGTTTTATTTCCCAAGCTTACATAAATACATACATACAAACATAATTTGCATCTCTACATATATGTTCTAATTATTTGTTATAGTATTCATTAGACCAAGCATATAGTCTATATGTTATATAGTCCAATCAATATATTATAATGACTTGTGTACTTAAGGGCCCATCACTTCGGATTTGATTGTACAGTGATAATTAATGGCTTTAAAGGTCTAATAACTTAAACTATGCGTTGCTTACATTATTAATAGAGAATGTATATTATAAATAGTCGGTAAAGCTACTATTGGGACTAAATTGGTTTGTCTTACAAGTCGATTTTTTTAAATACGACCAAAATTTTTTTAAATACGACCAAACGGCTAGTCGGCCAAAGTCATATTCGGTACATATTGAATAAATATAGGCAGTGTAGGTATGCAAATAAAAAAAAAAAATAATTTTTGTAAGTTTTGTCATGTATTCTGTATATAGCAGCGTATATAATAGCAATAGAGAAAACTTGTTACCCACTTTTTACTAATTTCCGAAATATAGAGTGTTTATAAAACAGTGTAATTTAATGCAGCCACTTACTTACTGATATAATTTTAAGGAGAGAGAGAAAGAGAGTGTGAGAGAAAGAGAGTGTGAGAGAAAGAGTGTTTGATTTTCTCTCAGGACGTTATCTACTGAATTGAATTATTAAAATTTAATAAAATAAGCATAATTGTATTCAATTAAATTTGATATTGTATGTGAAAATTGTTAATTCAATTAAGCGGTGTGGAAACTACTTATTTAAGTAATAAGGTTGTAATGGTTTTTCTTGTGATATATCCATACATTTTTTCTTTGAAGGCTTTCAGCGTGTTTCTTTATTTGTATTATAAATTTTATTTACTGCTATAACTTCCAAATTCAATAGTGTAGGTCAACGGGAAGTACTGAAGGCGAATTTAGTATAAATATGGCAAAAACAAAACAACATTTTTTTTAATTTCAGTATCGTTTGGTTGCGTTGATTTAAATTGGATTGTTAACAATAATTTCGGCTTGATATTTTAAGGAAAAATGAAAAAAAAAAACAGATGGACTGACACTCACTAAACACTTCAGTTTCAGTGTGTTCCTTTTAAGGGATACGGAACCCTTACTAGTATTAATATTAAGCTTAGATTTATTTATATAGAAAATTTGATCCCAAAACAACTTTTACCTTTGTTCAAGATAGGAAAATCTTTTTTTTACCTTCACTCTTTATTCCGCACATAGCAGGATAGGCAGAGGGAACCGCAAGAACCGTGGGAACCTAGTGTTACAACACTCCGTCCCCGCTTTCCGCCTTTTTCGAGGCATTAAACGTTGAGTTGCCACAGCGAACAAAATGGAAATGGTTTATATTTCTTAGGTTCTATAATGACATATATCCTTGTTTTATAAAATAAAATAATATTTTTTTTATGAAAGTATTCTGTCTGAAGCGATAATACTGAAAGGAGCCCAAGAGGGAATCGATCTAAGGCCATTATCAAAAACGACCACTGAAAAGGATTACATGAAATAATGTTATGTAAAGAAAGTAATAAAATTTCAGCTCTACTAGATGCGACTGCTAGTAATATAAATAACAAACTCGTAAACGTCTTGTATCTTATGTATCTTTTTTTTAGCTTCACGCTTTATCCCACACATGGCAGGGTAGGCAGAGAGAACTGCAGGAACCATATGGAACTAGTGTTAAGACACTCCGTTGCTTTAGTCCCTGCTTTCTCCGTTCCCGCTTTCCGCCGTTTTTCGAGGAATTGCGTGCTGAGTGGCAGAATTCAATGCCGCTATTGGCCTAGTTCTATACATACATATAAAGGTTTAGCAAATACATACATACATACATACATAGCTTCACGCTCTATCCCTAGCGGGGTAGTCAGAGAGAACGGAGCGCCAAACGCTGCGGTCCCTGCATACCTCTTTCGCCTCGTCCACTGTCATTAACCTCTTCATGCATGCTCTCCGGGGAGTCCTCATGCTTTTTACGTGACCTTCCTCCAGTATCTTCGATACTGTGTTTTCGAAAGTCAACCGAGGTCTCCCCTTACCTCTCTTACCACTCACTTTTCCATCATATATCTTTTTTACCATTCTTTCGTCACTCATTCTTTCGACGTGCCCAAACCATCTGAGCACGTTCTTCTTCATTCTTACTGTGACATCCTCGCTGGTACCTACCATCCTGTGTACCTCTTCGTTGCGGATTCGGTCAGCTAAGCTGACTCCGCATATCCTTCGAAGAGCAAATATATATATATATATATATATATATATATATATATATATATATATATATATATATATATATATATATATATATATATATATATATATATATATATATATATATATATATATATATGTATATATATATATATATATATATATATATATATATATATATATATATATATATATATATATATATATATATATATATATATATTATATATATATATATATATTTATATATATATATTTATATATATATATATATATATATATATATATATATATATATATATATATATATATATATATATATATATATATATATATATATATATATATATATATATATATATATATATATATATATATATATATATATATATATATATATATATATATATATATATATATATATATTTATATATATATATATATATATATATATACATATATATATATATATATATATATTATATATATATATATATATATATATATATATATATATATATATATATATATATATATATATATATATATATATATATATATATATATATATATATATATATATATATATATATATATATATATATATATATATATATATATATATATATATATATATATATATATATATATATAGTTTTATTTAAACACAACATCGAAACACACGTAGAGCACATATTTTTGAGCTTATTCGTACAGATTCTATGCCTGCATGTAATAGATTCGATTGGACCTGCGAACTCTTGCGAACCGTGCAAGCTCTCACCACTGAACCATACGTTCTTCGTCACGCCGTGTAGAAATTCTTACATGGTTTATACAACTTATTTCATTGTTAGCATCTCTGTAGGAAAATTTTATATGTTTTTTTTTTTAATATTTTTCTATCCTCAGTGTGGATTAACACTTTAAAAATCATAAAAATATATACATATCTATTGTCAGTCACAATGGTTAGCTGAAAGTTTTGTTTTGATGAGAAGAAAACTGCTTAGCATTCTATGGATTCACCGTGGGGGGGGCCGGGCCCATCGCGTTGTAGGAAGAGGAGCTCCGATCAGCTCTTGCGACCCAAGTGTAGGTTTAAAGGGGCCCCTTTAAAATGCATTAACGCTCACCTTCACTGTCCGAGCTCCTCCCACTACCTATTTATTTATTATTAATGAAAATAAATAAAAATGTTCTATCCTGCATATAGAAGAGTAGGTAAGAGGATATTCTGCTCTCCATTTTTTGTCAGAAATGGAGACTTTTTGTACGTCGACGTTTGTGGGGTCGATTTCTACTTAATAGAGTGACAAATAACAGCAATGAACTGCCACTCAACACGCGATGCCTTAGTATCTCGAATTCAAGAGTTACAAAAGGATGTAACATTAGATTTTCTTTGATCATGACATGGAGCACGATATAAAAGCGTTTTTATATTATATAAATTATTTTAATGAAAGAACCACTTCATTTTATTAGAAACCTCAAGTAAGTAACTATTAGGATTGGCATACAAGAAAAATATTTGGAATTCTAAAAACGATTGTGGAACTAGTTTTTGCACGTTACACGAATTAGAGTGGATGCTGTGAGTGGAATTGCTTGGAGTATTTCGTTTTTGTACATACATATAGATGCTTAGTTGAGTTATTTATTCTAAAGTTAAGAAGACATGAGTTTTTTTTTAGCTTCACGCTTTATCCCGCACATGGCAGGGTAGGCAGAGGGAACTGCAGGGACCGTGGGAACCTAGTGTTAAGACATTCCGATGCTTAGTCGCTGCTGTTTCCGTTCCCGCTTTTCGCTTTTTTCGAGGCATTGCGTGGTGAGTGGCGGAATTCAACGCCGCGCTTTGCCTATTTGCCAGAGCGAAGAAAATGGATATAGAAAAATCCATCTTCTCCAACTCGAACTCAGAAACCGTCGCGTTACAGGATGACGTTGCGCCTTGCGCACATGATTTTTTTTTTTTTTTTTTTTTAAGGGTGTGAATAATTAATATAATTATTATGCATAGTAAATATTATACAACTTATAAAAAATTATACATAAACATGTACACAAATGTACCATATTTATATACATACGAATATATATATATATATATATATATATATAAACACATACATACATATTGTCATAAAGGTTCAAAGGGTTTGAACACGTAATTTTAAACGTTTCTTAAAAATAATAATTTTGCCTTTTTCACATTTAGAGGCAAATCATTCCATAGTCTACTGGTTGTTATTGAAGACTAAGTAGAAAATTACGTAATCTTCGGAGATATCCTATTCAAGCAAACATCATTCTGCTCACCTGAGTCACCTGCGGATCCCATGACATATTATGATCGATAATAACTCCAAGGTTAATACAGTTAAGATTTCAGTTCATTCTTCGCTCGGGTCAATACAAACAGAGCGTTACCACTAGGATTTCTCATATTATACTAATAATATTCTTTTTGTGACTTCATTTCACATGTTCATTCTCTGTTAAAGGATATACGCTATAGCTAATACGATTTCCACATTAATAAACAATTCACAGGTACCTATTATTCTATTATCTCGAATTAATCTCTCCAGAGCTTGAATCGGAGGGCTCCTATAATAATCGTGGAAGTAAGTCTCGGTTTGACATCGATTTGCACACAGACATGCTCGCCCACAAATTTTACACCATAGAAGTTTCATGTAAATATTAGTAGAGTAATAGAATTCATTCATTCAATTTTGTTTTAAACTATGAAAAAAATGAAAATGAAAAAATGTTTATTAACAAAAAACAACATTATACAATGAAATGTCCAGTGGTACCCACACTAGGTATTCCTGTGTCGTGGGAACCTATAGATAGTTTTACAGTACATGTTTATTGTTGTCGCTCGGTTTAGCATATATATTACATAATAGTTTAACAATTTTTTTTGCATAAAACAAAAAGTTTTTTGCATAATTTTAGTATTAATGTTGAACTAACTTATAGATGGTCTTATGATAATGAATAGGTACTATACTAAGTGCGAGAAAAGTTTTTCGGTGGTATCATAGGTCAACGAGGAGAGCCAAGAAAAAATTTTTGTTTTGGCTTGTTTAACGGAGCAATGTTTAATATCACAAGCGTTGGCTACTTTATTGTAAATAAACGACTCAATGAAAGGACTGAAGCGTCTAGCAAAAAATGTCTTAATTTTGGGCAAGGGGAGCCTATAGATTAAATCAAAAATTTAATTTTTAATTGTTTAAAACTATATTCTTCATATATACTATCTAATGAAATGTTCAAAATTGTGCAATTTTAAAAATTTTTAAGTAACATTGAATGTAATTAAAAATCTTATTTGTTTCTGCAGAAGATAAAAGCTTTTTGAAGAAGACAGTGTTGCCAGTTTATTAGAAAAGTATTCCAAGCAACAAACACTGCTCTACAAAGGATGGAATCAATACATAAAAGTAAAATGGACTTCCAGTTTCGTTATTCTTTATACAAAAGCACATTTAAATGAAAACAAAAATAATGTCTTTGAAATAATTTATTATGAATTTTTACTATTTTTTTAAGATTCCATATAAAAAAATAAACAATATAGTATTTATTTATAATCTGTCAGTTGTCAGTCTGTTTGTATGAAATTCGTTAAAAAATTAAACTAGGGTTACCAGTTAACTTAGAAAATGTAAATAACCATTACAAATTTACATTTATCATTTCATAAGGAATAAGTGGACATACTCGCAAATCTCTTCCAGTAGCTTGCACTTAAACGGAATGGAAGTAATATTGTTTTTTAATCCTATATATTTTCTATGCAGGATGAGTTAAATCATTCCACGATTGGTAAATTATGCTCTCCATAATAACGTGAAGTCAACAGGTAGGTCACTTCTTAGCTTTCTCAACCTTTCAATTTAGCTTAACGGATAGTCCATTACTGAGGAGTAGAATAAACAAACTTTTAAATTATTAGGTTTTATACTTTGATTCAATATGTAGCGGGGACGGAGAAAGCAGGGACTAAACAACGGAGTGTCTTAACACTAGGTTCCCACGGTCCCTGCAGTTCCCTCTGCCTACCCTGCCATGTGCGGGATAAAGCGTGAAGCTATAAAAAAAAATATACTGTATTTAGAGGCACATATTAACATATGTAGTATATTGTTACTTAAAATTATTAAAGGAAAGTGATATTTCTAATCACAAAAAAATAGATGATCCCTATTTAATACGCTTTACCATACAATTTGTTTGGTGTGTTCTTCATATAACGTGACATGACATAATGGTAATTAATAGCACTCAACTGGTACACTCGATACATCACAATAAAAAGAAGAACGAAATATCAAGTACACAATTGCAAAACTCTTGAAAACATTAAAATACTAGTCTGAACTCAATAACAGTGACATTTCAGCTTATTAATTTAGGCGAATTCATTGGAGGAATATATTAGACTTAAATAATACACTATGTCTCATTCTGCATATGGACCAATAAACATATAGTGTAAGTCCACATGATCTCAATTTCACTTTCTTGTGTGTTAGCGAAACAAGTTCTACTAATGGACCTAATTTGTGTCGAGTGAAATATTGTCATCCAGCAATAATAAATTCAACAAAGTAATGCCTGAGAAAAAATAGTACTTCTCGAATATTATTCTGAAATATCTTATAAGTTTCGCTAACACTAGGTTCATATGGCTCCTGCAGTTCCCTCTGCCTACCCTGCCATATGCAGGATAAAGCGTAAAGCGTGAAGCTAATATCTATAGTGTCTCATAAATATATAACATATATATGTTATATATACATAAATGTAAAAAGTATTTTGTATATGTAAGATAGTTCCATTTACATCGTTTGTATGTTTTGCCCTATTCCTCGGTCGTACGTCAGACTAAGCATATTACACTAGACTACAATAGCACTTAATGTGGCTGACAAATGAGACTGTTCTTTCTCTATAATAAATTGGAGTGGATTAACCCTCATAAATATATGCAATATGTTAGCTGGGATACTAAAAATTGGACAAGAGCGAGTTGTTCTCTCACTGAATGGTTCCGTAGACTAAAATTAGTGTAAAAGCTTTCACAGGTTACGATTTCAATTACATGTATCGTTATATTTATTATTTACTAAAAAAAACGCAGATCGATGAAATTCATAAATCGCATAGCCTAAAAAAATGTGAACTTAAAGTGTTGCTGCGTCATAGAAGTGATCCATCACGACACGAGAGAAAAATCTGCGTCACAGATGCGTCTAATCTCTGCCCCACGTTGGGCGCCATTTTTTACAATACCACGATAACATTACTCTCGTGCAGTATATATATTTACATAGCAAGTAAGCTCTAATCTTATTGGAGAATATAAAGTATATACATTTGTTTATTTGATTATTTTGCATAAAACATTTATACCTGCCTTCTATGTCTCACAAACGTATGTCGCGAAGAGCGGAGTGTGTTGACACTATGTCCTTGCCTGCTAACCTACCCTGCTAAATGTTGGATAAAACGTAAATATAAAAAAACTACAACCTTAAAACGCTAGAGATAAGGAGAAGTAATAACAAAATCGAATGGCAATGTAATAAAAACTCGTCTAATCTTAGTCACAGGAAAACCTTTAAAAATATCTTTACAATGTTTTCAATGAAAATGGCCAAATTTTACGTCACCGGCGCGCTATAAAGGCTGCCTAGGAAGGTTGAAACATGCGTGATCGTGATCTGATCGTTTTATAAAAACCTTCGGTTTAGTTAATAATTGAAATAAAAAAAATCAAATCAAGTCATTTCAAGTTCATTAAAACTATTATAAATCTTCATTATTCTAAGTGAAATCGAACTTATAACCACCGCAAGTACAATATCTTGTCATATACTTACATTTACCAATATTTATTTAAAATATGCCGACTTAAAAGCTATTATTTAGTTCAGTACATGCTTTCCCATTCACTAAATTTGAACAAACAAACAAAAATACATTGAAAAGTAAACAGGAGCTTAGTTTATATGCAATGCTTTATGCATTGTTTTTAAAGCTTGGTTGGACATTTTGTATTAAAATCGGTATATTTTTTTTATTTTTTGCGTATAGTTTTCTGTATGTTATGAAAGCAGGTTCGTTATAATTTTGAAATTTTAATAGTTAATGTATAAATGATTCGAGTTCCGCACGATACTAAACGCTGAGAACGGTGCTAAGTTCTAATTATCAAAATACTTTTCGAAATATTTTGGTTTCTTGCAAGTTCAATTATCACATCTCCTGGAGATATTAGTTAATACGCGAATGATGGTGAGACTCCAAACTTTTCTTACATTTAAGCTTCACGCTTTATAGGATAGGGTAGCAGAGGAAACTTAGTGTTAAGGCTCTACGTTTCACGCTCTCCGGCTTTTAAGACATTGTCCGGTTGCCCTACGCAACGAAAATGCAAATAATTCCCTCTATCCGGTCAGGAATTGAACCCTCAACCATCTCCTTTGTCTCTGTTACGCTGTGCCACTGCACCAAGACAACCTTTACTAAATACTTTCATAATTATAATTTCAGTCGTATAATACAGTGCTTTACCTCACATAATACTATAAGTTGTATGAAATTCCTCATACATTCCGCTCGCGAGTGAATACACCTATGCGGTGTAAACTCCGTGTAACGTTATATGCGAGAAATTGACCGGAAAATTACATTTTTCGGTGTCTGAGAATGTTCTAATATCCACAACGGTGGTGGCGTCTTGGCGAATGTCCACAGATTATAATATGCAATAGATGGAATAATCATTTAATTTAATGAACGTGAAAATATTAAAAAGAAGCTTTTACAAAAAATGGAGTCACATTCTTATATTGACTAACATATTAATTTAGTTCTGTTCTATTATTACAAATACTAAAATTCTTTTTTTTAAACTCATAAATCTAAAAATTAAATATTACGTATTAATATCTTTACTTATAACGTATTCCACATTACGCTACCTAGATTGACGTATATGTAAGTTTTCCTAAACAATTATTTAATATAATATGGTATAACAAATTGATAAAGCCACTACAAATATAAATGATTAATCTTGATAGTAAACCACGCACTTGTGTCGGTGTACGCACTATGTGTATACTGTACAGTGCGCTAATCCATCTTGATCCTCGCATAGAGCAGGTCAGATTTATTACTGCGATAGATTTACCGTTGGTGATAGCTTTCGTCTATACATTGGTATACATACTAAGTGGTAGTATACTATATGACTGTATATTGGATGAGTTTTGTCACGTGGGTCCGGAATTAGTTAATTTTTTATCATCACTTAGATAGTCCAGCTTTGGGTACCGTTGTGTACTGTCAGGAATTCTGTTGGAATTAATCAAAATATGATTTTCCTTTACGTTCCAATTATCATCATTTCATACGTAAAATAGGAAGTGTCGATTTATCTGATTATTGTTTTGTAAAGACCTTTTCTTCGATATCATGTGGAGGAGTCAAACTAAAACAAGTATCCAAGTCAATACCTAATTGAAGCACTAAAAAATTAAATTTAAGTATGTAAATTTTTGTAAGTAGTATTTTCCTCGGCGGAATACTTACACCATAAAATAGATATGGAACCCTCTGTACACTTAAACCACTCGTACTTGGCCGTTATTTTATTTATGAATAATGTGATTTAAAATGAAATCATTTATAAATAAGATGCAGTAACTAGACAAGATATGACGTACTGTTCTACTGTACAATATGTGAGCAATGTTTTGGAACGGAAAGTAGAAATAGGTACAAGTTTTTTTACTGAAACCGCTTTACGCACAGCCAAATCGGGACTAGGAGCAATGAAACTCATTGACCAACCATTGAGAACCAACCAGAGGTGCTAAAGGATTCTTCCGTGAGCATTGTAGTTCCATCTGACAAAAACGTATATTTTCATATAATGTTAAACATGTTTTCTAAGTTTTTATAGTTAGCATCTGTGGAAAAAATCAATATAATTAATAATACTAGAATTTGTTTAATCTATTATTAATTGAACTGTTCAAGTTCGAACACTGGCTATATTTATTACCAATCCACCATGTAGAGATCTTTAAAACAGTACCAAAAAATTCTAGGTCAAATACTCTGCAAGTGTGCGCAATTTAAACACTCTCACAAATAACATACAATGATGATTCCACCACCGGTTGGCTGGAAGAGATCTCTCATAGAGATAAGTCCACCGTTGTGTACGGAACTATTATAATATGTAATATTTTTTCAATGTAAAAATTTGTGCAATAAAGAGTATTATATGATTGCGTTTATACATATAGCAACACAACACACTACCTCTCACTTTCATTCATTCAGTCATAAATGAAAATTATGTTACCATAAGTCATAAATCCCCCATATCCTTAGAATATTTCTAAAACTTAAACAAGTAGAAGGCATTTTTTTGATATAGCGCGTTGAGTAATGATATATGACGTTTGTTACGGAAAGAGAGGAACTTATGCCTTTGTTCAAGGCACCAGTCCCATAGGTATGCGATCCATGATTTATTGTTATAGCTTCTAACTTATTTTGACGGTGCAATTTTTTGTTAAGGAAAATAATTGAATGTAATAATGGATTCTTATTGGCTTTTCTTACAAATATGCAAATGTATGCATGCATGTGCAAGACTATGAATATATTTCAATTACTACAGATGCAAAGATTAGCTTTTCCGAATCAGACAGCGATATATTAAATATACTAAAGCAATTTAAAATTACAAAACCCTCGTTATACCATTTCATCGCTGGCAGTATTATACTCGAAGAGACCCGCACCGCTTAAGTCGCTCTCGAGACGCCACTACACGTCAGCTCTGTCCGCTGGAACGAGAGCGTATTGGAGAATGTTTTACTCTACATAGTAATATTAATGAATCATTTTATAATATATTAAGTTTATTGAAATTGTATTCCGATGCGTTCAAGTTTTTATATATTTTCTTTAAGCGTATTTTCAGTATTTTTCTGTCTCAAGTATGGATTAACCCTTTAAATTAAAATAAAACTTATAAGTAATATATTTTATATAGTTTTCATTAGAAGTAACTCTTTGTAACAATATTTTTACTATTTTGATTTTCTAAATTTATTTACCCGAAAATGTACCTGGTAAATGGAAATGGAAGATAATTATATAATGAAAGCATTTATTATTTTAAATTTCTCGGTAAGAAAATTGATCATAAAGGCAGAAATCCATCCTTAGATGTACTAGTCGACAGCTTTATGACGGATCTTGAAGAGGTATACCATCAAATTATAAGTAATGTTAAGAAAGCTTGGATTTACGACAATTTTCTACAATCACGTCTGAATTGATCTTTCCTCGTATATGATTTTAATAAAACCCACTTGGCTCAGTTATATGCAAGTGTCATAACGAAGCTGAAGTTTTGGCTTTGGCTAGCGCATTCGGCGGACTTCTTGTTCGGCGGATTCCTTATTTAGAGTCAAAAATAGTTTTAAATTGAGATTAAAGAAACCATCGGAGTTCTATAAATAAAATAATATAAATATGGCTATAAATGGCGCACACTAATTTACGATTGGTCTCCAGCACTCTTCAAATTCTACCTAAATGTGTTCCAAATGCCTCTCCAGATCAAAGTAATTTAGTAAGGTAAAGCTATAAAGAGGCAGTGGGGACAGCTACACATATGCTGGTGGGGTGTAGGGTAATCTTGGATAATGGTCAATACTCGCGGCGCCATGACAAAATACTAGAAATCATACGTAAAGCCATTAGTGTTTCAGTAATAGGAGCACAGAGAAACATAACAACCAGCAAACGCTCAATAGTGGAAGAAGGTTCTTATAAAAAACTTACACAAAAGCCTTTCTGCATATAAGATCCAGCTCCTAATTGGGCACTTGTAATGGACATTCGATGGATGAGAAACAATATAGAATCCTTGAAGATATTTGTGTTTTGTTATCCAGACCGGATATTTGTTTTTATTCTCGAAGCCTACAACGCGTATTACTGGTAGAACTTACTGTTCCGTGGGAAACAAGTATCCCAAAAAGTCCCAATCTTAAACTTAATAAGTATTTCGTATATCTTAAAATTTTATTTCGAGCTTGGACAGCGATGGTGACCGTTAATTCATTTTAAAGCGGCCCGTTAAACCTACACTTGGGTCGCAAGTCGCAAGCGCTGTTCGGAACTCCTCTTCCTACAACACGATGGGCCCGGCACCCGCACGGTGAATCCATGAAACGCTAAGTTGTTTCTTCTCTTATCTGTTATAAAACGTATATTTTATGATTTCACTCACCACGCAATACCTAGGAAAGGCGGAAAGCGGGTAACAGAGTGTCTTAACACAAGGTACCCATGGTTCCTGGGGTTCCCTCTACCTACCCTGCTACTTGCGGGGCAAAACGTAAAGCTTGAATCTGTATTTATTTCAATGATTTTTGTTTTTCTATAACAGTTGTGAGATCAGGTTTCACTCTTTAACCCAGAAATACCTTTAAGTAACTTTAAAATACGTCGTTCTATACTTTTCGACTCAATTCTTTACACTTATTGCTATATACACTTGTGTGTTGCGTAATTTAACTTAATGCCCTACCTTATCCGCTAAAGTAAAGAAATTTAATCATTTATTACTCCCTCGAGTAACATCACGATGATCTCAAAATAAATTTATTATTAAATTTTTCAGAAAGTCAGTTATCTTGCTTTCGTATTCATCATTGGTTTTTATAATAAGTGCTATTAGTATTTTATTTCATATACAGCAGGATAAGTAGAGAGTTAGTGTTAGTGTTAAGACACTCCGCTTATACACCCTACTTTCCGCCCAATATTAGATACATTGCTTGTTTTTCGATCGATCGATCTTTATGGGCTTACCTGAGTGAGAAAATGAAATTATATTTTTTTGGATCTTTATGATTTTTAAATTGCACCACACTAAAAGTAGAAAAACGCCCTGACCTCTAAGGCATGGTGGTTAGCGCGCTTAGACGGTTTCTAAGAGGTGTAGGTTCATATCTCTTTTCTTTTAATATTTTTAAGGAATATTTTTCTCAACCGTTACATATACTATACATATACAATGCGTTTACTAAATATAAATTTCCATACAAAACAAACTTCACAGTGTGTCTATAACATTACATTTAAAAAGCTCACTCGTTGCAATCTTCCGCACGAAATAACCTATATATATGGTAATATCATTTTTGTCGTTCCTAAATACAATTTGCAACTAACGTAATAGCAATAAATATACAAAGTCGTCGTGGCGCAGCCCCGCCTCAGTGCTATCTTTATATACTCGCTCTGTTAATTATAAAAAAGCACATCGAGTTCTGTCACTCAACACGCAATGTTACGCAAATTGCAGAGAGTAGAGAAAAAAGGAGAACAAAGTAACAATAATACAATAAAAATGGGTTCCTTTTGCCTATCCTCCTATAAGCAGGCATTATTTTATAATATAATAAACAAACAGGGAACATAGTGTTTTTACACTAGGTCCTTCATCCAATCCATCCATCCATCAAAGATGCAGTATCTTTGTGAGCGAAATGAAGATACTTTTAATATATACTAAAATTATAACATATTTTCCTATTCACAATTTTAAATAATTACAGCAGGAAACTAACGGTATACTTTATTTGAAAATGCAACATGGTTTGTGTGACATGTCATGACTTGACCTAAATATACTCTACTATGATAATATTAATTAAAATTAATTAATATAAGAATAAACGTAAACAAGTAAAACAAACAAGCAACTGAAAAATCTACCCACCTAGTCTACCTCAAATATGCTACTCTGCTGTACAATATACCTTATATACGTATACAGGTATCTTCCGTACATTCGCTGGCCGAGCGCCAGCCGGCTGTTATAAATCCTAGTCTAATTAGTTCTGAAATAAGGACATAATAGCCGGGATCAGCTGTTGGTGATGTGACGACGACGTACGGCTCTGTGGAAAGCGGCGACTCATAATGCAAATTGAAATCTCCTGGAAACACTGAAAACACTGTGGAGTGGACGGAGTATTGGTGAAGCTTATAAAATGGTTGGGAGTTCAAATCTTGTGCTGGAACAATGTTCCTGTTCGAAACGTTAATTATTTTATCTGGAATGATAGAATACATGAAGTATTGTTGTTGTTAAGATATTTAGTTCTTAATTTTTTGCCCTACGTATAGATGATGGTGACATATGATGATGGAGGTGAACTCAACGCCGTGCAGTTTATGAGCACTTTCTGGTCTGATTAAGCAAAGAGGACAGCTGAAATTTAATATATAAAAGAAATATATGTAAACTATAAAAATAACAACTTAAAATTAAAAAGTAATAGAAACTAAATATTATACTAGAACTTTTTTGCACTTTTGTTACCTGCCACTCTCAAAGGGCGAATCTGATTCAAATTTTTATAACACACTTTTAAAGTGTATTCACGAAGAATTTTTCTAAACTAAGCTTTAAGATAATAAGATAATAAGCACATCTGAACAACATGACGCTGTAAATGCGACAGTTGTAGCTGTGATTGCCTCTTAGCGATATGAATTATTTTCATCTACTCTCAGGTAGAGGAAGAGCGTCGTTGAATTGCAACTCAATATGCAATTTCTGGTAAAAGAGAAAATAATGGACCTAACCTAACACTAAGCTCCCTACGTAGCTCACTCTATATGTGATATATGATAAAACTAAGCTTTTTTTTACCTGTTTGATAAAGATTTACGAAATACGAAAAGAATTAAGATACAAAAGGGTAGCCAGCAATAACACAGTGTCAAAACACTATGGCCCTTATGTCCGCTATACTCGATTTCGAGACACACAAGTCGAGTGGTAGAACTTAACGATGCTTTATTAAGACTTAATTGCTTTGAAATCACTAAACTACTTTTTTTTGTTTTAATAAATTAAATAAAAATAACTTTTTAGTCATTACGGAAATAGGGTAGAATAAAGGTTCGTGTAGTTTTGGGATCAAATTTAGTATATAAATAAATCTTAAGTCATTCAAACAAAAAAAGTAACATAGTTTTATAGGAACATAAAGCATTGTTTTAGGTATAAGTCGAAATAGTTCATTCCTCCGAGTGAAGATTGAACACACAATGAGTCATGAAGTATTTGTAGTCAGAATCAGTTCCAATCCACTACGAAGGCAATTCGATTAATGAATGAATGAATGGAGACATAGAAACATATCGTATATTATTTTAAAACATACATGGAAAGCTTCCTGAACTTTTGAATCTCTTGATTAGTATAGTATAGTATAGTAGTATCTTTAATACAGTACAACTCCTTTTGTCCTCACTTCTCAGGAATTTCGGAGAATTTAGAAAGTGTTCGAAACGTCGGGTTTGACTAAAAATGTTGATATACGCGATAAATCCGTTTAAATTGTTTTATTTAAAATGTATAAAATCGCGAAAGTCAAAGATTTTAGAAATGTTTGAATTAAAATGTAAAGTAACTTAAGCTATAGAACTATTTACGAATAAAAACTTTCGGAAGCTTCTTGTCAATTTTGTGACAAAATGGAATGTTTAATTGTATTATTATACCAAGCCTGTGGCCAAAAGTTGTATCTTTTTAATTTGTGTTTTAATTAAATGTGCTTTTTAACTATTATTATAAAGTCATCTTGACCTAAGGGTTGCATGCAAAGTCAAGTTCGAACTTTGATTTTATATGTAGTCATATAGTCGCTTATACTTACTAGAGGACTCGTTGACGCGTTGCCAGAGTAATGTGTATGTCAAGCCATGCAGAAGTGCCAACTGTCGAACGCAAATACGCAGTGTATGTAATATTTCTTTTATTGATTTAATTTAACTTTAACGACATTTTTATCGAAAAATATTAGTGCTTTGCACTTCTCCTGACAATGATTTAAAAATGTGCTAAATTTTATATTACTCTGTTAGTGTAATTTCATCAAAAAAGGCTCATCGGCATCAATTTCATTAAAAAAGGCTTTGCTTCAATTATTAATATAAAGCTGTAATTTTCTGCGACTTTAAAGAAGATCTCAATCCCTATGTCTCGCGACTGGTGGTTACGACTCAAAAGGATGTGTGAACATTTCGCGAACCTGATATAACACGAGTCCATACGAGCGAGTATTAGTAACAAGATATCAACGAGTAAAAAAATATATTTTATGGTAAATTTACGTATAGAAATTTGCAGAAACTTTAAATGGTATGTTAATTAAAAACAATATAATGAGCTTAGATTTAAGCTTCAAGCTTTATTCTAAATATTGAGAGGCATAAAACAATTCAATGTTAAAATACTTCATACTTTCCTCTTCATCCAAATTCTTACCTCTGCGAAGGGGTGGAACTCAACGACGCAGTTTATATATTGAACAGAGAAATTGAACTCTACCAATCAATTAATTTCATATTGCTCCACGATGACCTGAGTACTTACTTATTAACAAAATTGATAAAAAACAAAATATACGAAATTTTATTTAAAGCCGATTTTAATCGAAAACTATTACTTAAAGACAAATACCTACCAACTTGTACACGACAATATAATAACTTTGATACAATCTTTAACATTTTCTTATTTCTATACAATATTTTTCAGTATTTCCTTGTTTATCTTTACACGGGCAATGATTTCTTACAACCGCTGAACATTTGTCGTATCGCATACAAGTCGGGTGACCCGTGACAGCGCGCTATAGGGTACAGCTCGCCGCGACTGCGACGACCTTATCTTAGTTCTGAGCATTTGGAATTGATCCATCTCTTACAAATGTGATAGAAATGAAGCTTTATCGTATACAATCTACTTTCATTTTGTAGATTTTTAAAGCTTTTTTTTAATAATGATTGTGTTTAAGGTTTCAGTAAGTTGACCTTGGAGATTACAGTGTCGCAGAATATGAGAAAAATCATGACGGTCTCACGTTATATGTATGAAGAGGTTATCAACAGTGGACGAGGCGTAAGAGACCTATTGGTACAGTATCGTTGGCCACTCGGTTCCTTCTGTTTACATTGCATTTAAATAATATACAAGGAGTTTCATTTACGTTATAGACGTTTTTTTTATATCAAACCAAGTGTGTGAAAATGCTTACTAAATCTAAAACTTTCACTACAAGATAATCGAATTGTCTACATCGGCTGCAGTGAACATTGCCAACATTTTGCATAAAATACATAAAATTCAGTTTCCTCTGTACAGTGTAACGGCGTATAAAGCACTAGTCTACATATGGCGCATCTAGCAATACAGCGTGATATATGTGTGCGGAGCTTTGAACATTTTGCTCGAAGAACTTTATTATGGACCAAATCATCTTTTCTATCGTTTGTGGCCATGTGTTTTTATATTATTACCACGACACAGCAACTGGTTAAAGACTGGTTCGATTTTCTCTGAAGACAGTGAATTATTTTAGTTTAATAAAATCCCTTTCTCAAATTAAATTACTGAGATTAATGGCTCGTACTTTTAACGGGATCAGGATCAGAATCTTATTATGTAGCTCAAAAAATAATCAAGAGAAATCGAAGGGCGACATAGTGTTAAAATTCTTTCTAACGACCAACTTAAAGAAAATATATATATATTTGAACAGATTTCAAAACTAAAACAATATGTAAAAATATTTTGAAATAATAGTACCAAAGACGAAGAAAAAGCTTAAGCAAAAATAAATACAGGACCACTATGAGTGCTCTAACTGCTCCATATATTTTGAGAAAAAAATATATGTTTTTAAAGAATGTTTTCTAAGCGAGCGCGCTCTAACCTAGTTGTAGATGACCGCATCAAAGGATCATTTACAAGCGCGCCACTAACTAGTTGTATGATTACACTGAAATAGAACGACGAGTGGTTTTGTGGTTAGAAAAACGTTAAAAACATTAGAATATATATATATATATATATATATATATATATATATATATATATATATATATATATATATATATATATATATATATATATATATATATATATATATATATATATATATATATATATATATATATATATATATATATATATATATATATATATATATATATATATATATATATATATATATATATATATATATATATATATATATATATATATATATATATATATATATATATATAATCGAATGGCAATGCCATAAAAACTCGTCTAATCTTAGTCACAGGAAAACTTTTAAAAATATCTTTACAATGTTTTCAATGAAAAGGGCCAAATTTTACGTAGCGCGCTAAAAAGGCTATCTAGGAAGATTAAAACACGCGTGACAATGTATGTATGTAAAGTTATATATATATATATATATATATATATATATATATATATATATATATATATATATATATATATATATATATATATATATATATATATATATATATATATATATATATATATATATATATATATATATATATATATATATATATATATATATATATATATATATATATATATATATATATATATATATATATATATATATATATATATATATATATATATATATATATATATATATATATATATATATATATATATATATATATTGATCCGTGCGATCTCTAATAGCCTTCGTTTTAGTTAAGAAATTAAGTCTAGTCCAGCCAGCCAGTCTCGCCCAGTCTCAGCGGTATTCACCCAGCTACATGCGGGAATCGTATAGTTATTTATTTATCATTAAATACTTCGTTCTTGGCTTTCAACCTTTCGAGGCATTGCGTGTTGAGTGGCGGAACTCAACTTTGTGCGTGCCTAGTTACGAGAGCAATGAAAATAAAAATCAAATAATCCTTCCTCCCCGAGTGGGAATCGAACCCAAAAACTGTCACACTTACAGCCAGACGCCGAAGTCTTATCTATTTATTATAATGTTTTATTAACGGGTTTCAAGCCAAAAACCCACCCATCGAGTCTATTTCAGTGTAATCATACAACTAGTTAGAGGCGCGCTTGTAAATGATCCTTTGATGCGGTCATCTACAACTGGGTTAGAGTGCGCTCGCTTACAAAACATTCTTTAAAAACATATATTTTTCTTAAAAGCACTCGTAGTGACTACGTATTTCTTTTTACTTCGTCTTTGGTACCATTTTAAAACATTTTATATATGTTGTAGTCAGTGCCATTTTTTATTTTTTTTTTTTAACTATTTCTATTTATTTTTAATATTTCTTTATGTCTTCACATTTTATCCCGCACATGACAGGGTAGGCAGAGAAAACTGCAGGAACCATAGAACCTAGTGTGTAGCCACTCCGTTGCTTAGTACCTGCTTTCCGCCCCTTTTCGAGACATTGTGTGTATGTGAGTGGTGGTATTCAACGTCGCGTTTTGCCTAGTTTCCAGAGCGAAGAAAATAAAAATATTAAATTGTTCTTCCCCAAATGGGAATCAAACCCGCAAACCGTCGTTTTTGCAGGTAGACGCCACGCCTCTGCGCCACGACGCATTTAATTTTATTACCAATATTTCCTTTTATTGTTATAACTTTCTTTACAAAATTAAAATGTTATTTTCTATTTATAAAATGTATGTAAATTTATAAAGATTATTTATTAATTTGAAAGATCCTTTTTTTACGATTTTGAAGTCTGTTTTAAATTTATGTAAATAAATATATATACATATACATATATATATATATATATATATATATATATATATATATATATATATATATATATATATATATATATATATATATATATATATATATATATATATATATATATATATATATATATATATATATATATATATATATATATATATATATATAAATAAATATATATACATATTTGTGTTTTTGTTTCTGTTTATTGCACCAAAGAATTATTAACCTTTTTTTATACATAGATAGATTTCCTTTGATTTTCCTCGAACTACATTACAAGCTCCTGGCATACAATATGTACAGGTATCGAACTAAACTACCTTATCTTTACTTAAAGGCTGTTACAAGTACGAATCATTAATCCAAGCAATTTAATATGGGAAAAGGTTTTGTTGAATTAAAATAAATTGTTCCTTTCAGTGAACATCGAACAAGTCTTCAGCTCCTTGCTGTGTCCTAGTAATAAGGCACGTATATAAAATCATTTCTTACAAAAATATATGCCCACAAACGATAGAAAAGATGATTTGATCCATAATAAAGTTCTTCGAGCAAAATGCTTAAAGCTCCGCACACATATATCACGCTGTATTGCTAGAG
The DNA here is from genome assembly GCA_037178615.1 of Dione vanillae. Classification (NCBI taxonomy): domain Eukaryota; kingdom Metazoa; phylum Arthropoda; class Insecta; order Lepidoptera; family Nymphalidae; genus Dione; species Dione vanillae. The sequence goes on from JAZFAU010000406.1 coordinate 157,527, forward strand.
GCGCCATATGTAGACTAGTGCTTTATACGCCGTTACACTGTACAGAGGAAACTGAATTTTATGTATTTTATGCAAAATGTTGGCAATGTTCACTGCAGCCGATGTAGACAATTCGATTATCTTGTAGTGGAAGTTTTAGATTTAGTAAGCTTTCCTTTTATCTCCAAGCGTTTCTCATACGATGAGTCATACAAAAAGTTTGAGTGAGTGAGTGAGTTGAATGAGTCATACAAAAGGTTTGATATAAGAAAAGGTGCATAACCTAAATTGAGTTTCTCATATCTCCTATATATACAGTGTCGACAGAAAGAACCTAGTGTGTTGTGCACTGGTACGATAGCAATATACCTTTTACGCTTTTACTGTCGGTAACCTCTTCATACATATTACGAGAGGCTGTCATGATTTCTCTCAAACGCTTTGACACTGTAATCTTAAAAGTCGACTAACAGAAACCTTAAATACAACCATTATTAATAAAAAATACAAAATGAAAGTAGATTGTATACGATAAAGCTTCATTTCTACCATATTTGTAAGAGATGGATACTTTTCAATTCAAAATGCTCAGAACTAAGATAAGGTCGTCGCAGTCGCGGCGAGCTGTACCCTATAGCGCGCTGTCACGGGTCACCCGACTTGTATGTGATGCGACAAATGTTCAGCGGTTGTAAGAAATCATTGCCCGTGAACAGATAAACAAGGAAATACTGAAAAATATTGTATAGAAATATGAAAATGTTAAAGATTGTTTCACAGGTATATTGTCGTGTACAAGTTGGTAGGTCTTTTTTTAAGTTTTTGGTTCAAATCGGTTTTAATAAAATTTTATACGTTTTGTTATTTATTAATTTCATTAATAAATAAGTACTGAGGTCATGAGTACTTATTTTGCTAATGTGAAGGTGAATTCTATTTCTATACAAAATTATTATTTTTTTTATTTGAGATGGACACACTGCAGCGTTGAGTTCCGTCTCTTGGCAGTAAGAAATTGGATAGAAAGGAAAGTGTGGAGTGTTTAAACATTAAGTTTATTTTGCCTACTTTGCAATATTCAGAATAAAGCTTGAAGATTTTTATTCTAAGCTCGTTTTCATTGGCATACAATTTACGGTTACTACAAAATGCTACAAGTATATTCTGATTTATTACTTTTTAACACTTTTACACGATTAAATCTTATACCTGATTGATGATACTCATCTGTGGGGACTCGTGTGATATGAAAGTCGCGAACCGGCAGATGTATGAAATATGCACACCTTTTAGAGCTCTAACCACCATCAGTCGTGAGACATAGGGATTGAAATCTTCTGTAAATTAACTGTGTTGACCTCAATTCGTCGAAGTAAAAATGACAGCTTTATATTAATAATTGAAACAAAAAGTTTGGACCCCTTATTATTAAAATTTCATAGACGGAGGAGTGGGAAACTTAGCGCATATATAATGTATGTATTGGAAAAATGCAAGACGCTAATATAATTTTTTGACAAAAATGTTATTTAAGTATTATTATCAATAAATAAAATATTACACATACTGTTGCGTCTCACAGTTGGTAAGTCTGCAAGACGTGACATATACGTTTCTATGGTAACGCGTCAACGAGTCCTCTAGTAAGGATAAACAACTATATAATTACATATGAAATTATTATACATTAACATGACTGTTTATTCATATCTGGTAACCCCGACCAGTTCTTGAGTCTTTGGCGAACAGCCGGCGCGAGTAGTCAAAGTGGCGCGTGAGACGGCCGACGCGAGCGCACGTCCTTCCTGAATCGATATATTAATTAGCGGTGTGATTTTCCCTCAACCTTATTTGAATTCCCTTTGTGTTTTCCCTCTTGATATTGAACCTGACAAAGACAAACCTACAAAAGATAATAGTGCAAGTAACTCTAAGTGAAGAAGACTAATGTGAAACATTCCATGGCGCCATGAACGACCAGTGTTTGTGTTGTGAATTATGAAGATAAGGTATTGTACATTTTTATTATCCTAAGACTGACTATAAAGTAAATAATTAATATAAAACCTCCCCCTCAGCACGCTTCCACTATTGCGGCAGGGGGTATCCCCTACCCCCTACAATGTTCATTTTTTGGTAGCAGAGCGTAGTTGCCTACCCTATTATAAATACAATGACTTTATAATAATAGATGTATATAAAAATCACATCTTATTACAATTTAAATTAAAAAAGAAACAATTTTTGACCACAGGCTTATTATAACACAATTAAGTATACCACTTTGCCACAAAATTGAAAACAGCTTTCAAAAGCTTTTATTCGTTAATAGTTTCCTAACTTTAGCTACGTTACGACTTAATTCAAAAATCTCTGAATTCCCTAAAATTCTTGTGAAGTAAGGACAAGAAGAGCTCAGTGGTGGTACCGTTACTGTATCTTTAACTTAAGTGATTCAAAAGTTCAAAAAGCTTTGATGAGAATATTTCATATATGATTTTAAATCAATAAACGATATAATATGCCTCTATATAACTATATATCTCATTAATTGAGATTTTCCTAGTAGAGGAACAGCGTCTGACTGTAAATATTTCACGACTAATTCTGTGTTCAATCCTCACTCGGAAGAAGGGATTATGTCGACCTATGCGTAGAATAAGGTTACTTCACACTTTAAAGCCAAATTCCTTTTTTTGTTTCAATGTATTAATATTTATTTTAAATTAAATTTGGTCCCAAAACTACATGTACCTTTATTCTATAACTATATTAGCAATCACCAAAAAAGTTGTGTTTTTTTTATTTAATTTATTAAAAAAAAGTAATTTGGTATAATAATTAATAACAAATAACTTTCTTCTATGCCTAGACCTATTTCGAAGAATTTAAGTCGTAACAAAGCGTCGTTTAGTTCTACTACACAACGTTCGTGTCTCAAAGTTGAGTGGATAGCGAATATTAGGGACATAGTGTTTTGACACTATATTATTGCTGGCTATCCTTACGTATGTGTTGTTTCTCTCTCCGTACTTTGCAAACTTTATTAAACAGGTAAAAATATATTTTACTTTTACCGTTTATCACATATAGGGTAGGCTACTTAGGAGGTTTAGTTTTAGGTCATCCATTTTTCTTTTTTCAGTAACTGCATATTGAGTTGCAATTCAACGACGCTCTTCCTCTACCAGAGAGTAGATGAAAATAATTCATATCGCCGAGAGGCAATCAGAGCTACAACTGTCGCGTTTACAGCGTCATGTTGTTCATATGTGTTTATTATCATACATTTTGAGCTTTTGTAGTATATTGTTTAAAAACTAAGTTTAGAAAATATTCTTCATGAATACACGTTTAAAGTATTTTATGAAAAATTGAATCACATTCGCTTTTTACCTTCTTGGGAATAGCAGGTAATATATTTTGTTACAATTATTCATGTAATGTTCAGTTCATGTAAAATATTTTGTTACAATAATTTTTTACAATTTTAAAATGTTATTTTTAAAATTCACTGATATTTCTTTTAGATATTGAATTATTTTATTTGTTTAATTAGACCGAAAAATGCCCATAATACATTGATGCAGTGTAGGGTGTTAAATTTCGCCATCTTCTATTTCTAGAGCAAAACACGGAGAACTGAATATCTTGACACAATTTTTTCTCACCTACTCTTTCATATGAGATAATAAATAAAGATATAAAACGATTAACGTTACAAACAGCAACATTGTTCCAACACAAGGTTTGAACTCCCAACCCTTTTATAAGCTTCCCCAATACTCCGTCCACTCCACAGTGTTTTCAGTGTTTCCAAGAGATTTCAATTTGCATTATGAGTCGCCGCTTTCCACAGAGCCGTACGTCGTCGTCACATCACCAACAGCTGATCCCGGCTATTATGTCCTTATTTCAGAACTAATTAGACTAGGATTTATAACAGCCGGCTGGCGCTCGGCCAGCGAATGTATGGAAGATACCTGTATACGTATATAAGGTATATTGTACAGAAGAGTTGCATATTTGAGGTAGGCTAGGTGGGTAGTGTTTGCAATTACTTAGTTATTGTATAGGTAGGGTAGTTATTGGCGTGAAATTTGTTTTTATATTAAATAAATGTAATAAATATTATCATTGTAATTATATTAAATGATAAATATTATCTTATGATAATATATATTATGAGGACCGTCGTGGCGCAGAGGCGCAACGTCTGCCTGTAACGCGGCTAACGCGACGGTTTCTGGGTTCGATCCCCAGTCGGGGAAGATGGGTTTTTCTATTTCCATTTTCTTCGCTCTGGCAACTAAGGCAAAGCGCTTCGTTGAATTCCGCCACTCAACACGCAATGCCTCGAAAACGGCGGAGAGCGGGGACGGAGTAAGCAGGGACTAAGTAACGGAGTGTCTTAACACTAGGTTCGTATGGTCCCTGCAGTTCCCTCTGCCTACCCTGCCATGTGCGGGATAAAGCGTGAAGCTAAAAAAAAAATACATTATCATAGTATGTTTGGGCCAAGTCATGACATGTCACACAAACTATGTCGGACTTTCAAATAAAATATATCAATAGTTTCCTGTTGTAATTATTTAAAATTGTGAATGGAAAATGATATTATAATATTATTATAAATTAATGGCGGCATGCTTCGTCGTTTCGTGATTTATTTATAGGAAAATGCTATGCTAGATGCTATGGACCTGATCATGAACTGATCTCACTTCATGGATTAAATAACTGGATTTTATCATATCATTCAATCGTCTACGTTTAACAACTAAGCTAATAGTATTTGATCATAATGTATAAGTAGGAGTGCTTTACACTATTTATCGAAAATAAAATTCGTAAAATTAAAAAAAAAAATATTTTTAGAGTTGAAAAGTGTAAATAAACTTAACCAAAAGAGATCGACAATTCTCATAGAATTGTAGTGATTGACGAGCGAATTAATATTTTTTTACGCTTTAACTCGCTCATGGCAGGGTAGGCAGAGTAATTAAAGTAACCGTGGGGAACTAGTGTTAAGACACTACGTTTCCCGTTTTTGTATGTTATGTTGTGAAATAATAATATGGTATCAGTGATGAGACGCGATCAATGACAAATGAATAATTAAGTAAATCAAGAAATGTGGCCATCCGATGACTTTATGGTCTGTAATGAAGTAATCATTTTTACGTAACGTGACTGACATCTACAAATTAATGTACAGCTTAAATCATAGATACTAGAGTTTTGTCATTTAACTCCTATGTGGTCTTTACCCTTTACTACTACCCTTACTATCCCGCATACAGCAGGATAAGCAAAGGGAACCCATTGTTAGGATATTCCTGTTACTTCGTTCCCCTTTTTTCGTCGTCGTCGTTATCTTTACGTAGTGTGACTAACACTCATAACTTAGTGTACAGTTTAAATCACTGATGTTAGAATTTTTTAATTAGCTAATACTTTGGTCCTTACTATTGTATCCCACATATAGCATAGGTTGTTAGGATATTCCTGTTACTTCGTTCGCCTTTTTTCTCCTACTCCCCCCACTTTTCTTTACATTGCGTGTTGAGTGGCGGAACTCGATGCGCTTTATCTTATCAACAGGGCGACTATATAAAGATAGCACTGACGCTGTGTCGCTGCGCCACGACGACTTTGTATATTTATTGCTATTACGTTAGTTGCAAATTGTATTTAGGAACGACAAAAATAATATTACCATATATATAGGTTATTTCGTGCGGAAGATTGCAACGAGCGAGCGTTTTAAATGTAATGTTATAGATACACTATGAAGTTTGTTTTGTATGGAAATTTGTATTTAGTAAACGCATTGTATATTTATAGTATATGTAACGGTTGAGAAAAACATTCCTTAAAAATATTAAAAGAAAACAAAAACTGAAAGCAACGAGATATGAACCGACGCCTCTTGGCAAACGTCCAAGCGCGGTAACCACCATGCCTTAGAGGTCAGGGCGTTTTTCTACTTTTAATGTGGTGCAATTTAAAAATCATAAAGCGTGAAGGTAAAAATCATAAATATATAAAAAAAATATAATTTCATTTTCTCTCTCTGGTAAGCCCATAAAGATCGATCGATCGAAAAACAAGCAATGTATCTAATATTGTGCGAAAAGGAGGGTGTATAAGCGGAGTGTCTTAACACTAACACTAACTCTCTACTTACCCTGCTGTATATAAAATAAAATGCTGATAGCACTTACCTATTATAAAAACCAATGATGAATACGAAAGCGGTATAATTGACTTTCTGAAAAAGTTAATAATAAATTTATTTTGATATCATCGTGATGTTACTCGAGGGAGTAATAAATGATTAAATTTCTTTACTTTAGCGGAGGTAGGGCCTTAAGTTAAATCACGCAACACACAAGTGTAAAGAGCGAAAGGTATAGAACGACGTATTTTAAAGTTACTTAAAGGTATTTCTGGGTTAAAGAGTGTGTTTGTTCATATATGGCAACCCCGACTAGTTTAGAGTCTTGTGCGAACCCCGCGCGAGCGGTCGGAAGTTGTAGTAGTCTAGTAGTTATCGAGAAGTAAAAAAAACGTGAGACGGCCGACGCGAGCGCACGTCCTTCCTGAGTCGATATATTAATTAGCGGTGTGATTTTCCCTCAGCCTTATTTGATTTCCCTTTTGTGTATTCCCTCTTGATATTGAACCTGACAAAGACAAACCTACAAAAGATAATAGTGCAAGTAACCCTAAGTGAAGAAGACTAATGTGAAACATTCCATGGCGGCCGTGAACAATCAGTGTTTGTGTTGTGAATTATGAAGATAAGGTACTGAACAATTTCTATTATCCTAAGACCGACTATAAGGTACATTATTAATAAATAACCTCCCCCTCAGCACGCTTCCACAATTGCGGCATCCTACCCTATTCAATATACATTTTTTGGTAGCAGAGCTTAGTTGCCTACCCTATTCAATATATATTTTTTGGTAGCAGAACGCAGTTCATTATATTCATTATATACTATATACATTTTCTGGTAGCAGAGCGTAGTTTAATCCCTCTGAGTCCCCCTGATTATAGCGTAGTTTCATGCCCCTGAGTCCCTTTGATTACAGTGTTATTCTCCCGTTTTGGTATTTTGGCTCTTAATTTGGTACCTAACGCATAATTACAATATAATTTGATTTCCTAACCTTTTAAAACGTGTTCGCATCGAGTTGTTTAAAAAATAATGTTATATGAAATTTTTATACATATAATATTGAATATATAATTGTGTAGGGTGAATGTATAATATGTAAAATATATAAATAAATATTGAATATAATTTTATATATTAAATATAAAATATAATAAATACACATAATATGATTACATATATTTTATAATATTACGCCTATACGTTATTACCTATCCCGTTTTAAATTATAATTGAAGTTAGTTAAAATATTTTAATATAATTTCCTTAAAAAACTTACTTACTTTAAAATATTATCCCTACACTTTTATTGTTACCCTTTTTTTATTTTTATTTAAATGAAGTTTAAGCCTTAATTGTAGTCATATTATATATCATATTATTTTGTTGTATTGCGATATAAGTAGATCGCCGACTCGACGCGTCCCTGACCGTAACTGGTTTCTTATCTCGCCAGTTGTTGTGGATTCATTGTTTATTACGAGTTTATTATTTTTTTAATATTTTAGTTGAGTTATTTGTTTACTTGATTTCTGATCTCGCCCGTTGGTAGTGGGTTCATTGTTTATTACGCGTTTATTAATTTTTAATATTTTAGTTCAGTTATTAGTTTACTTGATAATTTAAAATGGCTACTCATGATGAAACAGTAAAATGTTCCTTATTTACGGAAAGCGCGGAATATAGAAAAAATATAGGTGTGATACGCTTTGTTTCCGATTGGATTACCGATACCTCGGAACTTCTTGGTACTTTTGAAATACCTAGATTATTAGTTAGGTTCAAGGATTTCGATTCTCATTGTACTTCATTTGTAAACGCGTCCTCAGTGCTCCTGGGTGGGTTAGACCCGGCTATCGATTACCAAGAAATTAGTTATGTAAAAAAAGAAGTGCGTTTAGTAAATAAGAAAATAGACAACCTCCGGGTGCGTCAGTTAGAGTTGTGCCCACCTGCTCCCGTAGTTGATCCTGTCATGGCCAGTACACCCGTAAGAATGAGTAGTAGAAATATTACTGAGCGAACTCCTTATAATAGATTACCTGATTTACCTATCCCTAAGTTTGATGGACGTCCTGACTCCTGGATAAGTTTTATTGATCAGTTTGACAGTGTAGTAGATTCCCAACACCATTTAACCCCCACAATGAAATTACAGTACTTGGTTGGATCCTTAGCAGATGAACCTAAGCGGTTGTTGCTACATTTAAAAATTGAAGAAGGCAACTATGAAGTTGCTCGTGAGTTGTTGAAACAGCGGTATCACAATACACGGGTTCTTGCTGATACCTACATAACCCAGATACTTACCCTGCCGGAGATTTCGAATAAATTTACAGGTTTGCGCGCGGCCTTTTTGAACCCCTTGTTAACTGCCTATCGCTGTTTAGAACGTTTAGAGTTACCCGTCTCCTCATGGTCTTATATGTTAGTACATATATGTTTGAATAAGCTTCCCTCTGATTTGAAATCCCGTTTTGAGCGTTGTTATGGCGGTGACGCTGATGAATTACCTACCTTTAAAAATTCCACAAATCGAGCGGGCCCGATGGAATCTCTCCCATTGTTCTAAAGACATGTGCTCCGGAGTTGGCACCGGCAATAACGCGACTTTTTCGGCTTTCCTATTCCTCTGGCGTAGTCCCGTCTTCATGGAAGACAGCTTTAGTGCACCCGATCCCTAAAAAAGGTGACCGCTCAGATCCGACAAATTACAGGCCAATAGCCATAACCTCATTGCTCTCGAAAATAATGGAATCCATTATTAACAACCAGCTCCTACGGTACCTTGAGGATCACCAGCTGCTTAGCGACCATCAGTACGGCTTCCGTCAGGGTCGCTCGGCTGGTGATCTCCTAGTATACCTGACACATCGTTGGGCACAAGCCATCGAGAGTAAGGGCGAGGCTGTGGCTTTTAGTCTGGATATAGCGAAGGCCTTCGATCGGGTTTGACATAAAGCACTACTTTCAAAGCTACCTTTTTATGGGCTTCCTGAGAAATTATGTGAATGGGTCACCAGTTTCCTAACTGACAGAAGCATAAAGGTCGTAGTCGACGGCGAATGCTCCGATCTCATGTCCGTTAATGCTGGTGTCCCGCAAGGCTGTGTGCTATCACCCACGCTGTTCCTCTTGCACATTAATGATATGCTGCAAATAAGTGGCATTCATTGTTATGCGGATGACAGCACAGGTGATGCTTTATACACCGGCCGCGCCAACGTTTCTCGGGAAAACGTCATTGAAAGCCGAACCAAACTTGTGTCTGTAATTGAAACTTCGTTTCAGGAAATATCAGACTGGGGTAAACTAAACCTGATCCAATTTAACCCCAAGAAGACACAAGTTTGCGCGTTCACCGCTAAAAAGCTGCCATTTGTCGTATCGCTCCGTTTCGAAGGTAAGGTAAGGCTAAATTAGCCTCGAAGAAGCTCGGGGTGCTCAATAGATCGAAACAGTATTTCACGCCGACTCAACGCCTGCAACTTTACAAGGCTCAGGTTCGGCCTCACATGGAATACTGTTCACATCTTTGGGCAGGGGCTACCCAGTACCAGCTTCTCCCTCTAGACCGCATTCAAAGGAGAGCGACTCGAATTGTCGATTGCGAAAAGATTTCTGATCGGCTCGACTCATTGGCACTGCGTAGAGATGTAGCCTCGCTATGCATTCTCTACCGCATATATCATGGGGAGTGCTCTGAAGAACTGTTCGGACTGATCCCTGCCGCCTCTTTCCGTTATCGATCTATGCGACAACTCCACCACCCCCACCACCTTGACAGTTGGCAGAGTACAACTGTACGATTTAGTAGAAATTTTCTGCCCCGCACCACAAAATTGTGGAATGAGTTGCCGCATGCGGTATTTCCGGACAGATACGACCTGCAGACCTTCAAAAAAAGAGCGTATTCCCATTTAAAAGGCCGGCAACGCATTTTGTAGCTCCTCTGGTGTTGCAAATGTCCATGGGCGGCAGTATTCACTTACCATCAGGTGATCTGTCAGCACGTTTGCCACCTATATTATAAAAAAAAAAAATCTTACTACCTTTTTGGAAGACGAATGTCGTCACCATGACAACGTTGGCAATACCTCCCTTGTAGATTCTAACCTGACGAAATTTAAAAGGACTGTACCTAAACATACTTACTTTGCGGCTCCTCCCTCCCCTATATTAAACAATAGACAAAAAGTGTTACCTGTAATAAATAATAGTAAAAAATGTTACCTGTGTGCTTCCTCTTCCCATTACCTCCGTGAATGTCCCGAATTTAGAGCTATGAATCCTAGAGAAAGATCGGGATTTGTAAAACATTCCCGGTTATGTTATAGGTGTTTGGACAAACATTCAATTCTTATGTGTAAGCGGGACTACAAATGTTCAACCTGCGGTCGCTCATCCCATCACACTATGCTATGTTTTAATGATTCCCGTAACCCAATGTATCCTACCTCATCCAATCGCAATTATAATTGTAATTCCAAATTTAATAAACGCAATTATCCGCGTACCTGTCCTTCTTCTACCCGCGGTCCCCATATGGGCGGGGGCCAGCATAAGAAATATTCCCCTTCGCAACTCCAGCGCTCCCCCCAACGACATTCCCAGAGAGCTTCTCCCCCCAGAGAAAATGCTCCGCCCCAACCTAGACAGGTTGAAAATAATATAAGATATCGCGATAATTCCTATAATAGGGAAGATAGACCCACATAGCTAGATACTTGTATTACTCCCCCTTCCCCTTGCCTTAATATCTCACCCAATTCCCTTATATTATTGCCTACTGTTAAATTACACGTTAAAACTGCTAGTGGCTATTTTATTGAAGCGCGTGCCTTATGTGATACCGGTGCCCAGGGTTGCCTCATTACAACCGATCTTGTTGTTAATTACCTCAATTTGACCATCTCCCCCTCCTGTGCCCCTGTACGTGGCATAGGTAATATTCCTTTAGTGGTTTCCCGTGGTTCTATTTCCTTGTGTTTTAAACCTTTGTATAATTCCTTCCCTGAGGTGTCAACCTCTGCTATGGTTATAGATGTGATTGCCGGTACGCATCCTGAGTTTGAGTTCCCTGAGTCTGTGTTTTTTCCTAGTAGTGATTTTTCCCTTGCTGACCCTACCTATAATAAGCCTGGCCCGATAGATATACTATTGGGTGCTGACGTGTTCGGCGCGCTTTTATTACAAGATAAAATATTTAACTTTAACGGCCTTACTGCTTTATCTACAATTTTTGGTTATATTGTTTGCGGTCCAGTCGCTGCGGATTATGGTAAATTAGAGCCCCCCATGACTGGAATATCCTTATCCCGTCTCATCGAGAAATTCTGGAAGGTTGAAGAGACCCCTCAACCCATGATTGCTAACCCCTTAGATAACGTGTGTGAGATATTTTTTAAAAGTACAACCTCCCGTCACACTGACGGTCGGTTCATTGTGAGACTCCCCTTCCTGAACGATCGACCTACTCTTGGAGAATCTAAACCTACAGCTATCCGTCGTTTCCTTGGCCTCGAGAAGCGTTTAAACGTGGACCCTAAATTACGTGATAAATATATTTCTTTTATGCGTGAGTATATTGAGTTAAATCATATGAGTGCTTATCCCTTCCCCTTACCCAGTGAACATTACTTTATTCCCCACCATGGTGTCTTTAAGACCGGAGACACATCTAAAATACGTGTTGTTTTTGATGGTAGTTGTCTCTCGTCTAACGGTATCTCACTTAATGAGTGCCTACATAGTGGTCCTAAATTACAAAAGGACATTAGCCTAACATTAGCCCCAAAGCCTCCTTAACTTTCGTAAGCATGTCGTTGTGTTTGTGGCAGACATACGCATGATGTTCCGTATGTCGTGGGTACATCAGGATGATCGTAAATACCAACTTATTTTATGGCGTGAATCCCCTTCTGATCCCTTACTCACCTATTCCCTAAATACTACAACTTACGGTTTGCGTTCTAGTCCTTACGTTGCAATGCGTACATTATTAGAGTTAGCTGAGCAGGAACGTGATACTTACCCCAAAGCTGCTGCAGTCCTAGAGAATGATGTATACGTTGATGACTGTCTTACTGGTTCGGATTGCCTTGAAAATGCTCGTATCCTTAAATCTGAACTTGAGAATATTATGACTTGTGGTGGTTACGAGCTTAGCAAATGGATTAGTAACAAACCTGAACTTCTCGCAGACTTACCTTCAGATCATCTGCAGCTGTCTCACTCTTTTCAAGATCCTGATAACCCTCAAACATTTGCAGTCCTCGGTGTCCTTTATAACCCCACCAGTGATGCATTTTCTTACCGTTTTTCATTTCAACCTACTGAGACAGTCACAAAGCGCAAGGTTTTGTCCTTAGTAGCCAGAATTTATGATCCTTGCGGTTGGATATCCCCTGTTGTATTAAAAGCAAAATTATTTATACAGAAATTGTGGCTGTCTGGCCTTTCCTGGGATGATGTACTTACCCCTGAGCTTACCCTAGAATGGAACCTTTTTATTAGAAACCTTGAGTGTGTTAAAGATATTTCAATCCCGCGGCGTGTCTTTACTGACAGTTCCTTTTCCTATTCCATACATGGTTTCTGTGATGCGTCAGAATCCGCCTTTGCCGCAGTAGTGTATTTAAGAGCAGAAAATCCTTCAGGCCAGTGTTCAGTTCATCTCCTAATTTCTAAAACTAAAGTTGCCCCTATACGTACCCGATTGACTATACCTAAATTAGAATTACTTGGTGCTACCCTGCTTACTAAATTAATAAATCATGTTGTCCCTGAATTACGAAAGTCAATCCAGTTAGACTCCATCACTACCTGGACCGATAGTAAAATTGTGTTGGCCTGGCTTAAGACCCCTCCTCATAACTTACAAACCTTTGAAGCCAATCGAGTTTCCCAGATATCTTGCTCAGAAGTTCAATCGGAGTGGCGGCATATTCCTGGTAATTTGAATCCGAGCGATTGCGCATCCCGTGGATTAACAGCATCAACCTTACTTAAAAATTATTTATGGTGGTCCTGTACCTGGTTATTACTTCCTCACACCCAGTGGCCCGTTGCAGAGTCTAATACTGATTCTGATCCTAATCTTCCCGGACTTCGTTGTTTGTTAACCACTACTTCCTTACCTGCACCTGATCCATTATTCTTACTTGAACGTTTTAGTACCTTTACAAAATTAATTGGCGTGACCTGTTATATGTTGAGATTTGTAAATAAAACCCGAAACTTACCCGTTGAGCTATCTGTATCCTTATCTACCCAAGAAAGAAAACATGCACTCCTGTATTTAGTAAAAATAGTACAGTCTTATTGTTTTTCTGATGAGCTGAGTTTGTTAAAACGTGGCGTTTCCTTGCGGTCTTCCCTAAGACGACTCTCACTCTTTCTTGACAAGGAAGAAATCATCAGAGTCGGTGGTCGTTTACAAAACTCTAATCTTCCTTACGATGCTCGTCATCCTATACTCCTTCCTAAAAGGTGTCATTTTGTTACCTTATTGATATCCCATTACCACGTAGAAAATTGTCATGCTGGAGCCAATGCTCTTCAAGCTTTATTATCCCGTGAGTTCTGGATATTGTCTGCTCGCAGAGCTATCCAGAATGTAATTTTTAAGTGCCTCCCTTGTTATCGCCTTAAAACTGCCACATCTCAACCTCCTATGGGTGAACTCCCTAGAGATCGTGTTACTCCTACCCGTGCCTTTGATGGTGTTGGAACAGATTTTGCCGGCCCATTCCTGACCAAAACCCAGGTGTTTAGAAATAAAAGATTAGTAAATAGTTACCTTTGTGTTTTCGTGTGTCTTTCTACAAAGGCAGTCCACCTTGAAGTAGTTTCAGAATTATCAACCGAAGCCTTTATCGCTGCATTCTCTCGTTTTGTTTCCCGTCGCGGTCTCCCTAGTTTAGTAAGATCAGATTGCGGTAGAAATTATATAGGAGCTTCGAACTATTTAAGCGATGTTTATGATTTTTTAGTTAAAAATAAACTTGATATTAGTGATAACCTCGCTAAAAAGGGTATAAATTGGTTATTTGACCCACCTGCCTGCCCTTATTGGGGAGGATTGTTCGAAGCAGCCGTTAAATCTGCGAAAACCCACCTTAAAAGAGTGATTGGCGAAACTCCTTTAACGTTCGAGGAATTAACCACGATTTTTGCTAAAATTGAAGCAGTATTAAATTCCCGGCCGTTATGTCCCTTATCTAATGACCCTAACGATCTAGAAGTTTTGAAGCCTGGTCATTTTTTGATTGGCCAACCCCTTAGTGCTTTGCCGGATTATCCCTATAACAATGTAAAAATTAATCGTTTAACCCGTTTTCAAGTAGTGCAACAGATAACTCAACATTTTTGGTCGCGGTGGCAGTTAGAGTACCTATACACTCTGCAGACTAGGCAGAAGTGGACTGATCCAGTGAATCCTCCAACAGTAGGCGAGCTAGTCCTCATAAAAGATGATAATTTACCCCCTTTACAGTGGCGACGTGGTCGCATTTCCCAAATTTATCCTGGTAAAGATAGCGTTGTGCGTGTGGTCGATGTTAAGACATCGACAGGTATCCTAAAGAGAGCCTTAACCAAATTAGTTCGTCTACCTATTAGTTAGTTACTGCCATTTTCTCGTAAACATTAGATGTTTAGGGCGGGGGCTATGTTTGTTCATATATGGCAACCCCGACTAGTTTAGAGTCTTGTGCGAACCCCGCGCGAGCGGTCGGAAGTTGTAGTAGTCTAGTAGTTATCGAGAAGTAAAAAAAACGTGAGACGGCCGACGCGAGCGCACGTCCTTCCTGAGTCGATATATTAATTAGCGGTGTGATTTTCCCTCAGCCTTATTTGATTTCCCTTTTGTGTATTCCCTCTTGATATTGAACCTGACAAAGACAAACCTACAAAAGATAATAGTGCAAGTAACCCTAAGTGAAGAAGACTAATGTGAAACATTCCATGGCGGCCGTGAACAATCAGTGTTTGTGTTGTGAATTATGAAGATAAGGTACTGTACAATTTCTATTATCCTAAGACCGACTATAAGGTACATAATTAATAAATAACCTCCCCCTCAGCACGCTTCCACAATTGCGGCATCCTACCCTATTCAATATACATTTTTTTGGTAGCAGAGCTTAGTTGCCTACCCTATTCAATATATATTTTTTGGTAGCAGAACGCAGTTCATTATATTCATTATATACTATATACAGAGTGAAACCTGATTTCACAACTGTTATAGAAAAACAAAAAATATTGAAATAAATACAGATTCCAGCTTTATGTTTAACCACGCACGTAGCAGGTTAGGTAAAGGGAGCCCCAGGAACCATGGGTACCTTGTGTTAAGACACTCTGTTACCCGCTTTCCACCTTTCCAAGGTATTGCGTGGTGAGTGAAATTATAAAATATACGTTTTATAACAGATAAGAGAAGAAACAACTTAGCGTTCCATGGATTCACCGTGCGGGTGCCGGGCCCATCGTGTTGTAGGAAGAGGAGCTCCGAGCAGCGCTTGGGACTTGCGACCCAAGTGTAGGTTTAAAGGGCCCGTTTTAGGTTTCGAGAATAAAGAAAGAATATCCGGTCTGGATGACGATTTGCTGGTTGTTACGTTTCTTTGTGCTCTTGCTACTGATAGACTAATGGCTTTACGTATGATTTCTAGTACCTTGTCATGGCGCCGCGAGTATTGATCACTATCCAAGAGTAACCTACACCCCACCAGTATATGTGTAGCTGTCCCCACTGCCTCTTTACAGATGTAGCAAGATTTATATGTAGCTTTACTCCACCTTACTAAATTACTTTGATCTGGAAGAATCATTTGGAACGCAATTAGGTAGAATTTTAATAGTGCTGGAGACCAGTCGTGAATTAGGGTGCACCATTTTAAAGCCTTTAACTATAAGGTTACAGAATTTTCCTATAGTTAGCCACTCATTTGGCATTTAAACCCAATGCATGCACCTTATACTTATCGTTCTCATCTTGCCGAATTAAGGATTTTATTATGTCTGTGTCTGGAACTTTACTTTTTGATCCTAATTCTACTTTACTAGATTGTGCTCCTATCATAAATTGCTTATGAAACTGAAATCTTGACTCGAACTCTGGGACACTTCTGTATCTTGGAAGTGATGGAACAATTTCATCCCTTGATTTTCCCACAATATGTGTTTTGGCGCCTCTTAGATATTTAAAGATCTCCAATGGTTTCTTTTATCTTAATTTAAAACTATTTTTGTCTCTAAATAAGGATGTGATGTCCGCCGAATGCGCTAGCACAAGCCAAAACTTCAGCATCATTATGACACTTGCATATAACTTTGCCAAGTGAGTTATATTAAAATCATATACGAGGAAAGACCAATTCAGACGTGATGTTAGAAAATTGTCGTAAATGCAAGCTTTCTTGACGTTACTTATAATTTGATGGTATACCTTTTCAAGATCCGTCATAAAGTAGTACATCTAAATATGGATTTCTGCCTTTATAATCATTTTTTTTACCGAGAAATTTAAAATAATAAATGCTTTCATTATATAATTATCTTCCATTTCCATTTACCAGGTACATTTTCGGGTAAATAAATTTAGAAAATCAAAATAGTAAAAAAAAATTGTTACAAAGAGTTATTTCTAATGAAAACTATATAAAATATATTACTCATAAGTTTTATTTTAATTTAAAGAGTTAATCCACACTTGAGACAGAAAAATACTGAAAATACGCTTAAAGAAAATATATAAAAACTTGAACACATCGGAATACAATTTCAATAAACTTAATATATTATAAAATGATTCATTAATATTACTATGTAGAGTAAAACATTCTCCAATACGCTCTCGTTCCAGCGGACAGAGCTGACGTGTAGTGGCGTCTCGAGAGCGACTTAAGCGGTGCGGGTCTCTTCGAGTATAATACTGCCAGCTATGAAATGGTATAACGAGGGTTTTGTAATTTTAAATTGTTTTAGTATATTTAATATATCGCTGTCTGATTCGGAAAAGCTAATCTTTGCATCTGTAGTAATTGAAATATATTCATAGTCTATAGAGCAAGGTGTTAGGGTTCATTTGCACATGCATGCATGCATTTGCATATTTGTAAGAAAAGCCAATAAGAATCCACTATTACATTCAATTATTTTCGTTAACAAAAAATTACACCGTCAAAATAAGTTAGAAGCTAAAACAATAAATCATGGATCGCATACCTATGGGACTGGTGTCTTGAACAAAGGCATAAATTCCTCTCTTTCCGTAACAAACGTCATATATCATTACTCAACGCGCTATATCAAAAAAATGCCGTCTACTTGTTTGAGTTTTGGAAATTTTCTAAGGATATGGGGGACTTATTGCTTATGGTAAAATATTTTCAATTTATGAGTGAATGAACGAGAGTGAGAGGCAGTGTTTGTATATGTATTATGTATATATGCAATCATCGTTATACATTATTTGTGGTAGCATTTTAATTGCGCACACTTAGAGAGGCGAGTTTTTGGACTAGAATTTTACTTTTGGTGCTGTTTATAAGATCTCTAAATAATGGATTGGTGAAACCGATGTTCGAACTTGAATAATTCAATTGATAATTGATTTAACAAATTCTAGTATTGTTAATTATTTTTTTAATAATTTTATAATTTCTTTTTTTCTATTTAAGTCAATAGTAAAAAATCTTGGAAAATATGTTTAAAATATATGAAAATGCACAGTTTTATTAGACAGAACTGTATGCTGAAGAGTCCTGAGGCATTGGATTCTCAATCCTGGTTAGTTCAGGGACTGGTAGATACCAGTCCACGAGCTCTACAATGTTGCAAGTCCCCACTTGGGTGTACATAAAGGAGTTCTGTTATGAAAAAAAGCTTTTCTACTTTCACCTACTTTTAAAAGATACTGTACATATTGTACAGTAGAATCCTACGTCATATCTTGTCTTGTTACTGCATCTTATTGACAAACGATTTAATTTTAAGTTTATTATATAGACATAAAATATCGGCCAAGTGAGAGTGGTTCTCGTGGTCGGAGGGTTTCGTACCTAATTTATGGTTGCAAGTATTCCTCTGAGAAAAATTGACATGCTTAAATTTACTTTTATGTGCTTCAATAAGATAATTCCTCCTCGTGATTTCGAGTAAAGGTCTTTACAGATGGATTGTCAGAAAAATGTACATTTTTTCTTTTTTTGTGTATAGAATAAAGATAGTTGGAAAGAGAAGAAAAATAATGTTAAGATTACTTTTAAGAGAATCCCTGACAGAACACAACAGTACCCAAAGCTGCACTACCTAAGTGAAGCTAAAAAATAACTGATTCCGGAGCCCACCTGACAGAACCCAACCAATATACAATCAAATAGTAGTATATAGCATGTATACCAATGTATAGACGAAAGCTATCACCAACGGTAAATCTATCGCAGTAATAAATCTGACCTGCTCTATGCGAGGATCAAGATGGATTAGCGCACTGTGCAGTATACACATAGTGCGTACACCGACACAAGTGCGTGGTTTACTATCAAGATTGATCATATATATTTGTAGTGGCTTTATCAATTTGTTATACCAATTTCTATTAAATATTTGCTTAGGATAAACTTACATATACGTCTATGTAGGTAGCGTAATGTAGAATTCGTTCTTTACTAATACGTAATATTTAATTTTTAGATTTGAGACTTTAAAAAAAGAATTTTAGTATTTGTAATAATTGAAGAGAACTAAATTAATAAGTTAGTCAATATAAGAATGTGACTCCATTTTTTGTAAAAGCTTCTTTTTAATATTTTCACGTTCATTAAATTAAATGATTATTCCATCTATTGCATATTATAATCTGTGGAGATTCGCCAAGACGCCACCACCGTTGTGGATATTAGAACATTCTCAGACACCGAAAAATGTAATTTTCCGGTCAATTTCTCGCGTATAACGTTACACGGAGTTTACACCGCATAGGTGTGTTCACTCGCGGGCGGAATGTATGAGGAATTTCATACAACTTATAGTATTATGTGAGGTAAAGCACCGTATTATACGATTAAAATTATAACTATGAAAGTATTGATTGAAGGCTGTCATGGCGCAGCGATACAGCCTCACAGACATAAAGGAGATGGCTAAGGGTTCGATTCCCGAATGGGTAGCATTTGCATTTTTCGTGCTTAGGACAATTGGAGAATGCTTTAAATTTCTGTTATTTATTATGTTTTTTGTTATTATGTTGTTGTATTGCTTCTAACAATACATTATCTCATTTTTAAGTTTTCTAAATTAACAAATTATATTTAAACCTAGTTCTATAAATATTATATATCAATATACTGATACAGTTTTATTGAGCGAGTGAGGAGCGCAGCGACGAGCGAAGCTCTCTGTTAGTGGGGGTCTACGCATTCTTTGTTCGCTAACTCCTCCTAGACCACTGAACCGATTTTGATCGGATTTGTTTTAAACGATCACTGTGGTCATGAGGAGTGCCAACATATATAAAAAACTGTGATCGGACATGTCCTTGAGGAATAATTGAGAAAAAACCAACAAAATTCGATTTTCATTGAAAATGCATTGGATTAGCTTGCGCGTGCAATTTCTCTATGGCCAAACACATTGTGAACTTAATTTATTGAGAAACCCATTGAAATTTGCTAGCGCGCGCCATAAACAGAGATTTCAATTCCCCAGCATAACTCTATGGTACAATTATCACCCCTCATCCCTCAAGGACATCATTTCATGAAATGCGATATAGCTACCACTTGGACCTAATTTCCATGCAAAGTTTCATCGAGTTCTGTCAAACGGCCTCGGAGGGGACAGGCTACAAAAAACGGCGAAGTGAACATATAAGAGCTTCGCTTCAAAAAGTGTCTTTATTGTACCGCTTCCGCGCTCGCTCAATTAACAGGCCGGATGGGCTGAATACCTAGTTATCAATGAAGCAATAACTTAGCTTTATTCTTACTTGTTTTATTTATTCTGTCTTTACAAATCGCTGTATATTTTTACATGGAAATTTCTCCGTTACTATGAATACTAAATTTGTTATTGACATTTGAAGGTTGAAACCCATCGACTGGTAAACATATTGCTTATACACACCAGATGAGTTTACGCAAAGCATCTACACTTACATACTCGTAGCACATATCTATTGTAATACTAGGTTAGTTAATACTGTCCTATGTTAGTATATTTATAAAGACTCAATTGATTTTTAAAATTTTCTTTTAGATGCTGTAATGGAGATATATTAGAAAAGGCAGAGGGATGTTTTAAAACATTTCGTGCTAGGTATCGGAATTCAATACGTCGTACTCTTTTGTTACAGAGCGATTTTGTTACAGATATGAAAATAATTTTCCTCTAATTGGAATCGAACCTACTATCGTCATGTTCACAGTCGGATACTGTTCTGATGTGTCATGACCGCACTAACGATATAATCACATTCTCACTAAGTAATATTATACAACAAACACCTAGATACTTGAAACCCGACTCCCACAGAGCTCTGCTACTGACTTCACGTAACAACGTGACCGAAAGTTTACGTTTACGACGCCGCAAATAGTGCATCTCAGGTTAGGAAAAGCTTCTCTAGAATTTCCCTTGCGCCTTGCATGCAATATACAAGGTAGGTTATTGAGACAATTCATGTAAAGTGTCTCCATTTCGATATTGAATTTATGTTTTACGTTATTGCTTTACAGTTCGATTTGAATGATTGGATTGATGGTCGTGGGTTCAGAGCACCTGTTCTGCTTCTGGTGACAATCATTCAGTTTATTTTCGAGTACTTTAAAGAGTTATTTAACAGTGGAACTAGAATATATCATGAGCCTCTAACATTATAAGTAACTAACAAGTCAATTCTGTACTGTATGAAAGTAATATTATCGCAGTATTGTAAAAAATGGCGCCCAACGTGGGGCAGAGATTAGACGCATCTGTGACGCAGATTTTTCTCTCGTGTCGTGATGGATCACTTCTATGACGCGGCAACATTTTAAGTTCACATTTTTTAGAGCTATATGACTTATGAATTCATCGTTCTGCACTTTTATGAGTGTATAAAAATATAACAACACATGTATTTGAAATTGTAACCTATATAAAGCTTTTACACTAATTTTATTCCACCGAACCATTCAATGAACAACTCGCTCTTGTCCAATTTTTAGTATTTCAGTTAAGATATTATATTATATAATATTTATAATTGCTGTAGTTTTTCCGCTGATAATGGTGTTTATATATATATATATATATATATATATATATATATATATATATATATATATATATATATATATATATATATATATATATATATATATATATATATATATATATATATATATATATATATATATATATATATATATATATATATATATATATATATATATATATATATATATATATATATATATATATATATATATATATATATATATATATATATATATATATATATATATATATATATATATATATATATATATATATATATATATATATATATATATATATATATATCTTTAAGAATGTAAATAGAAAGCATATAATAAAAAGAAAGAACACCACTTTGAGCTAAAAACTACAGCAATTATAAATATTTTAAATATTTAACCTCAAATCTTGTTTAAAATAGAAAGATTCATCAAAATTACGCAATACTTACCTACATAAGTATATTTTTTATCCGAATTCAAAACTACTCATACTGTATAATGTTCACTAAAAGTAAAACGAAGCGCTTTCTGATTCTGGAAGCTCCAAATTAAAGCTTTTTTTTAACAAACACTACAAAAAAATGTCTAAAAATTTGTAAAAACAACATTTTCTCTCACCTTTACCGGGAACCGTGTCAATGAATACTGGAATTAGGGCACCTAGAGACCTAGAACTGGTAGGTTTTTAATGATTAATGAAATAAAAAAGTTAACCCAAATGGTTAACATCGTTAAAAATTATAAATGTAAATTTGATTGTACAGTAAGTACGCGTTCAAAGTTTACATTATAATTAATATTATAAAGCTAAACTTAAAATTATTTGGATATTTGCGCATTCAAAGGCGTCGTGTAAAGGTTTTATTGTAAATGAGATTGTCGTGGGTTCGACTCTAGCTCGACTAGAGTCGAACCCACGACCATCTCATTTACAAAATATGTTCTAGTTCTCTATCGGCAGACGCGCGGCATTAAATTCTACTACTCAAGACACATTATCATAGTTACCCTACAAGCCTTTTTATATTAAAATATAATATAGACAATATTCCAAAAAGAAACATTTAATTACAAACAATATTTTAAGTTTTTTTTAAAGACTGTCGTGGCGCAGAGGCGCAACATTTGCCTGTAATGCGACGGTTTCTGGGTTCGATACCTAATCGGGGAAGATGGAATTTTCTATTTTCATTTCCTTCGCTTTGCCAACTAGGCAAAGCGCGGCGTTGAGTTCCGCAACTCAACACGTAATGCCTCGAAAAATGCGGAAAGCAAGGACGGAGAAAGCAGGGACCAAGCAACAGAGTACCTTAACACTCCGAAATTTGAGATATTTCGTGTTAATAGGCGGAACACAACGCCGCATTGTGTCATATGAAGTAGAACTAGAGAGTTCTTTCTTGGAGCATACCATATTCTAATACAGTATAGAACTTCACTTCAATTACCATATTAGACCTATATATATACATACAAAACATACAAACAGACTCACAGTATTTCAGTTAAAACAATAGTATACTATTACAAAAGGAATAGGAAAATCATATTTTAAAAGTCCATTCAACATCCACTCTCGCTGCTTCTATGACCAGCGTGTAACAAATTCGAATCCCAGGACACCAGTGGGTTGAATGCGTTTGAAATTACTTTATCCTACGCCAGAAAGCTGCGACGGTCACTAAAATATTATCGTAGATTCAATTCTAATTTTCAGGACGTTTATTTTTTTATTTTCTTCGTACTTGGACTGGTAACAAGAGAAAGTGGCGTTGAGTTACTCAAATGAACGATCAATATATCGAAAATTTGCCATGAAAGTGGAGAACGAGAGTGTCTTAACACTAGTTTAATCTATTTACCCTGTTATATGAAAGATTTAGCGTAAAGCTATACGGGTTTTAAGATAGTCAGTTAATTATATATTATTAATTATTTATTTAAAATATTTAAGCTATCAGGTGAGCTAGTTAGTTAAGTTAATATGTCGCAATTTTGTGTTCTTTCATCCAAAAATGGCCTACATCTTTAAGCATATATGCTTTTTTCCGTGGGAGAGCCTTGCATTTGCACGAATGGGCCGGCTCGACCGGAGTGATACCACGGCCTCACAGAAAACCGGCGTAAAATGACGCTTGCGTCGTGTTTCGTCGCGTGAGTGAGGGTACCGGAGGCCCAATTCCCCCCCCCCCCCCCCTCCCTTATGATGGCGCAGGTTAAAGAAAATCTACCCCAGGAGGGTACCAACTGCGCTAGCGTTGGAGAATCCCTCTCTGGACATCCAGGCTCAGGACTCAACTCAGCGGAGCGTGGATGTTCAGGCCGCCCCACGAATTCTGGGGGGGGGGGGGGGGGGCAAAATCGCGCTAAATAATTCCCGGGGCAAGACCTGCCACACTAGTTGTGGAGTTTTGCAAAATCAGGGGCTTACATTCTAACATCAACGCTGTCCACTACCACCTCGAGACAGTAAAGCCGGCTTTGCTCTTTTTGACCGAGACGCAAATATCGTCTCCGGCGGACATTACCCTGGTTACAGTTTGGAACACTCCTTCGTACCAAAAGCAGGTGTGTGCGTGTACGTTAGAGGCGATGTTAGCTCACGCCGCCTCAGGAATCTTGAAGGTAGGGACCTCTCCATATTGTGGCTACGTGTAGATAGCGACGACCACCCCCGCATCTACGCTTGCCTCTACAGGTCCCATAGCGGTGATGCCGAAACCGAGCGACTTCTTGAGCACGTCCAAATGGCTACAGATTTGGTTCAACAGCAGATCCCTTCCGCGGAGATCGTGATACTCGGCGATTTTAACGCCCACCACGCCGAATGGCTTAGTTCACGCAAGACCGATCACGCTGGAAGATCTGTTCATGACTTCGCCCTGACCTATGGTTTTACGCAGCTGGTTACAACGCCTACGCGAATCCCAGATGTGGAAAACCAGGAACCTTCACTGTTGGATCTTCTGCTGACTTCCCACCCCGAAGACTACACCGTGTCTGTCGGTGCTCCTCTAGGCTCCTCTGACCATTGCCTTATCCGGTGTGTGGTGCCACTCTCACGCTTAGCGCAACCACGTTGTCCACGAAGACGTCGAGTGTG
This sequence comes from Dione vanillae, assembly GCA_037178615.1. Lineage (NCBI taxonomy): Eukaryota > Metazoa > Arthropoda > Insecta > Lepidoptera > Nymphalidae > Dione > Dione vanillae. The sequence continues at coordinate 182,068 of JAZFAU010000406.1, forward strand.
GCACTACAAGTCAGCAGACTGGGATGGATTGCGATCCTTCTTTGCGTCCTACCCATGGAGTCAGGTTTGCTTTGCACTGGTTGACCCCAATGCCGTTGCTGATGCTATTGCTGATGTGGTGATGCAGGGTATGGAACTTTTCATTCCAAACTCTGTGGTCCCTATAGGTGCCAAATGCCAACCTTGGTTTAGCCGATCCTGCAAAATTGCTTCTCGCAATAAGTGGGAGGCTTACCAGGCCTGGGCGGCTGCTGCAGCGACGAAGGATGTGATTACCAGTGCCTTAAAAAAGAAATTTAACCACTCATCCCGATCCTTCAAAAGAGACATCGCTAGGGCGAAGTTCTTGTACACCTCCAGGATTGGCGAGCGACTAGAGCGTCTTCCATCTGGAACTCGCGCATTTTGGTCTCTAGCTAAAGCCGTCCAAGGAAATTTCTGTACGCCATCTCTACCACCTTTGCTCAAGGGAGAAGATTCATTGGTCCACGACGCAAAGGAGAAAGCCGACCTCCTGGGCAAATTCTTTGCGTCCAACTCATTCCTGGATGACAAGGGTCAAGACCCGCCAATAATACCACGGTGCAATTTTGTCATGCCGGATATCCGTTTCCATCAAAAAGCAGTGCGGTCAGCAATGCTATCCCTGGATGTCCACAAATCGAGCGGGCCCGATGGAATCTCTCCCATTGTTCTAAAGACGTGCGCCCCGGAGTTGGCACCGGCAATAACGCGCCTTTTTCGGCTTTCCTATTCCTCTGGCGTAGTCCCGACTTCATGGAAGACAGCTTTAGTGCACCCGATCCCTAAAAAAGGTGACCGCTCAGATCCGACCAATTACAGGCCAATAGCCATAACCTCATTGCTCTCAAAAGTAATGGAATCCATTATTAACAACCAGCTCCTACGGTACCTTGAGGATCACCAGCTGCTTAGCGACCATCAGTACGGCTTCCGTCAGGGTCGCTCGGCTGGTGATCTCCTAGTATACCTGACACATCGTTGGGCACAGGCCATCGAGAGTAAGGGCGAGGCTGTGGTTTTTAGTCTGGATATAGCGAAGGCCTTCGATCGGGTTTGGCATAAAGCGCTACTTTCAAAGCTTCCTTCCTATGGGCTTCCTGAGAAATTATACGAATGGGTCGCCAGTTTCCTAACTGACAGAAGCATAAAGGTCGTAGTCGACGGCGAATGCTCTGATCTCATGTCTGTTAATGCTGGTGTCCCGCAAGGCTGTGTGCTATCACCCACGCTGTTCCTCTTGCACATTAATGATATGCTGCAAATGAGTGGCATTCATTGTTATGCGGATGACAGCACGGGTGATGCTTTATACACCGGCCGCGCCAACATTTCACGGGAAAACGTCATTGAAAGCCGAACCAAACTTGTGTCTGAAATTGAAACTTCGTTTCAGAAAATATCAGACTGGGGTAAACTAAACCTTATCCAATTTAACCCCAAGAAGACACAAGTTTGCGCGTTCACCGCTAAAAAGCTGCCATTTGTCGTATCGTACCGTTTTGAGAGCACTACTCTAACTGCCACAGCCAATATCGGAATTCTTGGCGTTGACATATCGAGCGAAGTCCAGTTTTGTGGTCATCTGGAGGGTAAGGCTAAATTAGCCTCGAAGAAGCTCGGTGTGCTCAATCGATCGAAACGGTATTTCACGCCGGCTCACCGCCTGCAACTTTATAAAGCTCAGGTTCGGCCTCACATGGAACACTGTTCACATCTTTGGGCAGGGGCTCCCCAGTACCAGCTTCTCCCTCTAGACCGCATTCAAAGGAGAGCGACTCGAATTGTCGATTGCGAAAAGATTTCTGATCGGCTCGACACCTTGGCACTGCGTAGAGATGTAGCCTCGCTATGCATTCTCTACCGCATATATCATGGGGAGTGCTCTGAAGAACTGTTCGGGCTGATCCCTGCCGCCTCTTTCCGTCATCGATCTATGCGACAACTCTACCACCCCCACCACCTTGACAATTGGCAGAGTACTACTGTGCGTTTTAACAGAAATTTTCTGCCCCGCACCATAAAATTGTGGAATGAGTTGCCGCATGCGGTATTTCCGGACAGATACGACCTGCAGACCTTCAAGAAAAGAGCGTATTCCCATTTAAAAGGCCGGCAACGCATTTTGTAGCTCCTCTGGTGTTGCAAATGTCTATGGGCGGCAGTATTCACTTACTAAGTAAGATATACAAACAATTGTTTGTAACAAAAATTAAAAGTAACAAAGATTTAACATATATAAGATAAGAAGATAGACTGCGTAGATTGAATATGATCGGGTTGGACAAACGAAGATATTTTTCGGATCTTATCTTTTTCTATAAAATCCTCCGAAACAAAATAGACTGTCCGCAGCGTCTGAGCGAATTTAAGTTACGATTGCCATACAGATATCCACGTAAGACGGTTAAAGATATTGTTTCTGCACCTAGGCAACGAATGGTCTTAGCACGACATTTGCCAGTTTCACGTTTGGCCGAGCTTTATAATAAATTTAATAATGTACTGGATGTATACAATGACTCCTTACATCAATTTCGTAAAAAAATTGTTAAGATATTTAAACTTCCCTAAGTAAGTATTATTATAATTAGCTCCATGCATCAAATGTTTCGGCTTATATTGTGACTAGTTTTAGGTCTCCTCTAGTATAGGTAACTGTAAATTTTTTTCTCCTGGTATTCATTTTTCTCTTTTTTTTGTTTTAACTAGTATAACAAAATTTATAGAGGACCGTCGTGGCGCAGAGGCGCAACGTTTGCTCGTAACGCGACGGTTACTGGGTTCGATTCCCAGTCGGAGAAGATGGATTTTTCTATTTCCGTTTTCTTCGCTCTGGCATCTAAGGCAAAGCGCGGCGTTGAGTTCCGTCACTCAACACGCAATGCCTCGAAAACGGCGGAAAGTGGGGACGGAGAAAGCAGGGGCTAAGCAACGGAGTGTCTTAACACTAGGGTCCCATGGTCCCTGCAGTTCCCTCTGCCTACCCTGCCTTGTGCGGGATAAAGCGTGAAGTTAAATTTAAAATTTATTAGAACATAAATAATTTTTAGTCTATAAGTTTTTAGAATAAGCATGCAGTGTTTATCTTTAATTAGTTGTACATTAGTGTAAGATATATTTTAGTTCAATTTTATAGTAAAATAAGATATTAATGTAACAACTGTTGATAAACTTAATAATTAATAAATAAATAAATAAATATACCACACCATCTAACGCGGAATCTTAAGTTATAAATATGTGATATTTTTCTAAGTCTATTGCTTTAATTCAACAGCGGAACTCAACGCCGCTATTTATATTTCACTCACAATTAGTCTCAGATATGTCGCAACTGCCTCATTATATTAGCACATATATACTATAAATACATATGTATATAGATACAAATGTGCTAGACGACCCAGCGCTCGGACCCAAGGGGCCTGCACGTATGCTGCCATATTAAATTCACAATAGACATAGCGTTCTTGTACTCAAATTGTTACTGTACAATGCTTATATAGTATGCTATTGCAATATTATATAGACCTTTTACATATAATATATATTTATTCAAGATATCTGCATCTTTTGAAAAACGTATATATATATATATATATATATATATATATATATATATATATATATATATATATATATATATATATATATATATATATATATATATATATATATATATATATATATATATATATATATATATATATATATATATATATAAAGCATATAATAAAAAAAAAGAACACCATTTGGAGCTAAAAACTACAGCAATTATAAATATTTTAAATATTTAACCTCAAATCTTATTTAAAATAGAAAGATTCATCAAAATTACGCAATACTTACCTACATAAGTATATTTTTTATCCGAATTCAAAACTACTCATACTGTATAATGTTCACTAAAAGTAAAACGAAGCGCTTTCTGATTCTGGAAGCTCCAAATTAAAGCTTTTTTTTAACAAACACTACAAAAAAATGTCGAAATTCTAGTTTAACGCCGACATATACGATATCATACGGAGAAGTAATCTACAGCAAGTGTCTCCAATTCAAGTGTTTCCAATTCAAGTGCCTCCAATTCAAGTGTCTCCAACTCAAGTGCCTCCAATTCAAGTGTCTCCAATTGAAGTGTCTCCAATTCAAGTGTCTCCAATTCAAGTGTCTCCAATTCAAGTGTTTCCAATTCAAGTGCCTCCAATTCAAGTGTCTCCAATTGAAGTGTCTCCAATTCAAGTGTCTCCAATTCAAATATTAGCACTAGTCAGTAAGTAGTAATAATAACGTGAAAATTAACCACCACCAATCGCATTCTATGGTGAAGCATAACTAACGAAACAAGTACATATATGATATATAAGTGCCCGATACGAATCTGACAGCTAGGTACAATGGGCTATCAAAAGGATTCAATCGAAGTAATGTAGCTTATAGTCTTCCTCGACAAATAGACTATCTATGACAAAAACTACATTTCAATTTAAATAGTTCTTGAGATTAACGCGTTCAAACAAACATTTTTTTTTTTATCAAATTGAATTTAGTTAAACAGTAAAAAGGACCTTCGTAGCGTAATCACTGCGGTTCATGGGTTTAATTCCTACTCGGGAAAATTGAATAATTTTCATTTTAACCAAGCATTTAAATTTTATCAGGTAACAAGACAAAAGCAATGTTGATCCACCACTCAACACGCCATGTCTCTCATATAATACAGTTATGTGTTTTAACACTAGATTCTCTCTGCCTTCTCCGCTATTAATGGTATACAGTGTGAAGAAAAAAAAATATATAAAAAATGGTTGCCTGTAAAGTGGGTTTTACGGGCGAAAATTTTACGTGACAACGTCTTTTTCTCGGTAGAATATTTATTGATATGATTAATAATTATAATATAAATTGCACAAATTTTAACTATAGAAAATATATGTTGTTTACTAAAACATTGTACATGTGTCAAGTGATACGCGCGGCGGACCGATCATAGTTCGGTGACAGTTGACACATCGTTACTTTACCTTTTTCATATGTGACTCCGAGCCGCAAGCTAATTTAAGACGTTGTCACGTCAAAAAAAGTATATCCTTATGAAGTAAGTTCAAACATGTCTCATTTTCTCTCCCAAACCATTTAAACGGCGGAACTTAACGCCACGCTATGCCTTAACAGGAAATCAAAACACTGTACTATGCTAATTATTAATAATAACATATTATCCATTCTAATCGTAACATATAACGTATACTCTGTATGAATATTTAGCAGCTGCAAGTCCTTATTACCATGACTCATGTAAGATATTACGAAACTAGGTTAACAGCTATTTAACAGGCTTTAAGAAGCACACGAATTATCCTATATTACTTAAACGATTTACAAATTAATGGTAATTTAGGACTGTATGTAGGTTTGTATACTATTTCTCAGTAGCTTCATGCTTTATCCCGCACATGGCAGGGTAGTCAGAGGGAACTGCAGGGACTGTGGGAACCTAGTGTTAAAACACTCCGTTGCTTAGTCCCTGTTTCTCCGTCCCCGCTTTTCGCCTTTTTCGAGGCATTGCGTGTTGAGTGGCGGAACTCAACGCCACGCTTTACCTAGTTTTCAGAGCGGAGAAAATGGAAATTGAAAAATACAGGCAGACGTTGCGCCTCTGCGCCACGACGGTTCTCAGTAATTTCTATATAAAAGGTTTTATAAATGGTAACATATTTAAAAAGAATGGAGGCCTTTGTCATAGGACAATTTAGAAGTGCTGATGATAATTAAACAAAATCAGAAACAGAAGAGAAATCTAGTTATGAAGTAAAATTTATATTTTTACGAATTCTAGAATAAATGTTATATTACTTTTATTATACATGAAAACATATCAGAGAGCTTTCGTGGCGCAGAAGCGTAGAGTCTGCCTGGAAACGCGACTGGCTTGTGGGTTTGATTCCTACTTGGGGATTATGGATTTTTTTATTTGCATTTTCTTCGCTAGGCAAGAGTGGCGTTGAGTTCCGCCACTCAACACGCAATGCCTCGAAAAGGCGGAAAGGGGGAAACGGAGTGTCTAAACACTATTTCCCTACGCCTACCCTGCTATAATCGGGATAAAGCATCGCGCTTTATGCTAAAAAAATATGATACTCCTTGGAAATTAATTGTTTGTTCCAATCTATTTCTAAGGTGACAATGAATAATTGTAAATTGTCAATCTAAGAAAAATAAGAAAATATATCCCGCTGAGATTTTTGCGCCGACTCAGGTCTGAGGCATATATCTTATTGAACCGGTGGTAATGTTTCTGACGTT